>VZTD01001444.1:889168-909944 GCA_013397725.1 Rhagologus leucostigma | reverse complement strand
CGGCGCCTCCCTCGTCCCTCCCGGCCGCGCGTCCCTGCAGCCCGCCCGCGGGCCCCCGGCCCGGCCGCGGCCGGGTGAAGGGTGAAGCGAGGCGTGACTCACGGGCACACATCTGACACCGCAAGCGTTTAGGAAATTGCCGTTCTCTTAAAGGCAACCTTTACCACTTTACAGTACTCGTGTATTTATTTCTCTGGGGCGAAAACCGGGGAGTTGCACTCCATTAACGCGTTTCAGTCACCAGCCCCGGCAGGGGATGCAGAAGTCGATGGAGACCTGGATGCTGGTCTGGAGGAAGGGAAGAGCTTTTGCACTCCTGCTACAGAAGAAGGACTGGAAACAAGCAGAGAGGCGGATGGTTATGGTAGAATATATGCTGTTTATTTATGAAGGTAACCAGGACTTCTGACAAATTTTATATGCAGTTCCCCCCTCGAAATTAAAAAAAAACCACCGAAGTGTGTGCATATACATACACGTATACATACCATACACACACACATTGCACACACATACACACACTGCCAGCACTGTCGTGCTTTCAAACAACTTCATCCACCTTGTTCTCCTCTCTCGTCAACACTTACTTCAGTTGAATAAATTGTTATGCAGCTACGACACAAAGAAGAAATGTTCTGCCTGGCTACCAGAATGCCCAGGGGGCCTGTTTGTCTGTTTATTTTTCTCTCTGGGAGAAGCTCCAGAGTCCAAAGGTGCAGCAGCACCAGGGACAAGCCTCCTTGCCCCAGCGCAGGCATCCTGCAGCCCCACAACCCCTGCCCCGTTCCAGGTACTCCTGCCTTGGGGTTGGGAGGCAGCAGCCAGTACGGGACAATGTGAAGAAGGCAACACACATACTCACCCACTCATACAAATAATAAAATAACATTGCAGCACAAGGGCATAGTCTCTGTCACCAGATAAGAAAGTTGTGTGATGGCAAAGATCTAAGTAAGGAAATAAAGTATAGCTAGTGTACACAGAACGGCTTTCACATTACATAAGGCACAGCTTGGACGGGCAGGGACTTGGAGAAGAGCTAAATGTCCTGGAATAAAGCAAAATACACTGAAAGTTCATAGTAAATACCCGCATCGATAGGTATTTATTCATTTGTGCTTCGCCACGTTGTGACATACAGTACAAGACACTGCTGCTCTTTCTTTTGTTGGAGAGAGCTCACCATACTCTTGCTGCTCCATCAGTCCCAGGCTGTCCATTGGTCTTGCAGCGGTTCTGGCTCCTTGTCCCCCTCCCAGCCAAGGCAGGGGACAGGGCTCAGCAGAGGCAGCCCAGCCAGGCTGGGACAGTCCTGGCAGCAGTCTGGTGGCTGCCACACACCTCAGTGCTCAAAACGGGCATCCAGTGCTGCACATCTCTCAGCCTCAAGTCCTCTTCTCATTGCTGACTTCCCCAAAGCTGTTCCTGCCTGCTGCACTGCAGGCCAGCTGGAAGGGGTCTGGCAGGACACCCCAGACACCCCAACCCTCAAGCCTGCACGCCCCTCATTCTTTCTCCTCGCACTCTGCAAGGCTGGAGGGCATAGTAAGCCCCAGAGCTCCTGCAGCCAGCTTTTAAGGCACATCTGGGTTGCTATGCATGCTTTATTACTGTTGTTATTATTATTATTATTATTACTGTTATTTACCCTGTTTAGACACGTGGTCTTTTACTTCTTTCTTCCCCTTGCCTTTCTCCTTAGAAAACTCACCATGTTTTCAGCTTACTCGTGTGTCATCCCTAAGGCACAAACCTTTTAATACTAGAGCTGCCTGGCTTCTTGTGTAGGTCGTGAATTGATAAAAAACAAACAAACGAAACGAAACAAAACCAAACCAAACCAACCCCCCCTTCCCCTGCCCCCGGCACACCGCGCTTGCCGCGCGCCGGTACATATAGTATCTATGCGCGGGCAGGGCAGCCCGGCCGGTCCCGGCGCGGCGCTAGGCGCAGCTGCCCATGGCCTTCACCAGCGAGCTCTCGGGCAGCTGCCTGAAGATACCTCGCAGAGTCTCCAGCTCCCGGGTGAGCTGCTCCACTCGCTTGCGCAGCCGCTCGTTGTCGGTGGTGAGCTCCAGCACCTTCTGCTGCGTCTCCACGTTGCGCTGCTTGGCCTTGTCCCGGCTCTTGCGCACCGCGATGTTGTTGCGCTCCCGGCGCACCCGGTACTCGTTGCTGTTCTTGTCCACTGTCTTTTTCGATTTGCTCCGGTGGTCCGAGGGCATCATCTTGAGGGTGCCCGCCGCGGGGAGGCCGCCGGGAGGGTGCGGATGGTGCGGATGGTGCGGGCTGGGCACGGGCGTGGGGGGCGGCGTGGGGTGCCCGGGCTGGAGGTGCATGGTGGTCTGGGCGCAGTGGGCGATTTGGTACTGGAGGTGGGACGGATGCTGCTGCGGGGCGTGATGGGGATAGAGGGCCGACAGGGCCGCTGACTTTACCTCCTCCTCCTCGCGGGGCTCCTGCTTGATCACCAGCGGCCGCAAGCCCGGCGCGGCGATGCGCTCGTAGAGGGGGTCGAGCTTGCCGTCCATGTAGCCGGCCACGCAGCCGAAGAGCGGCTGCTGGTGGTGTTGCGGCTGGTGCCCCGGCGCCGAGGCGGCGGCGCCGGTCCCATGCATGGTGTGGAAGTCGAAATCCCCGGCCAGGATGGCCTTGGCTTTCTCCTGCTGCTTGCTGTGCTGGAAGAGGTCGGCCAGGAACTCGTCGTTGAAGGCGGCGGGGTCGATGTAGGCACTGATGTCGATGGAGTTCTCGTTCTCGCAGATGTCGCCGAGCTCCGCGCCGCCCGCAGCAGGTGCCGCCGCCGAGGGAGCCTCTCTGTAGCTGTAGGTGCTGCCGGGCAGGGGAGTCTGGAGCTGGTGGTGCTGGCCGCTGCTCATCGGGGGCCGGGAATCGACCTCGTAGAAATTGGCTTGCTCCATGAAGCACCTACAGTCTGCCGGGCATGGTGAAGGGCTCCTGCAATCCAGGTTTCGAACGGGACGACGGCGGCAGCGGCAGCGGCTCTAGCAATCCCGCGGCACGGTGTTGCACGGCACGGCTCGATGCGCCCGGAGCCCGTCCCCCGGCCCAGCCCCGCTCCGCTCGCTGCCTGCCTGCCCTGTTGCTAGTGGGCTGCCGCGGTCCTGCGTGCCATATATATACAGCCCGCAGCAGAGCCGGGGATCGCCCTCTAGTGTCCAACCTCCTGCTGGGAACCTTTGACCGCCGCGCAGCCGGGTCCCAGCGCCCCGGCCGGGCACAGCCGACCCCGGGAGCCGCCGCACCGCGGGNCTGAGCGCTGGATGACTCCCACCAAGGAGACTCCGCGCCGCTAAGAGGCCCGGGGAAACGGCGCGGGGACTTTGCGCCCGCGCTGCCGGGCATGCTCGGCGGGGCAGAGCGGCCAAACGCGGCCGGTACATTTCCACCGCCCGCTCCCGCCTCTGCGCCGAGAGCTCCGGCCCAGCGCTCCCCGGCCGCGCTTCGCGCACAGTCTCAAAGTTCACCATCATTCGCGCGTACTTGCAAATATTTGGCCAATCGGGAATATTCGCCCCGTCGCGTTTGGGACCCAAGGCGCTGCGTCACCGGCGGTGGTTACCTGCCGGCAGCGCCCTGTAGCCGGCGGGTCGGATCAGCCGACCGAGGCCGACCGCACCGCATTCCACCGCGGCCCGGCTTCACCGGCGGGACCCGCGGAGTCCGGCCCCGAGCGCCGCTAGGACCTGGCCGGGGATGGCGCCCGGCGGACAGGGGCGGAGAGCTCGGTGGCCGCGGAGGCTTCCCGGCTCCGCTGCTCGGAGGCGATCGGCCGGGCCGCCCTGCCGTCTCCGGCAGTTACCGCCGGTCCCAAGCCCGGAGGAGCTGCCCCACCTGCATGGAACAGCCCGAGCCGGGTCACCTGCGGGCCGCTTCATCCCCCGCTCGAATCGAGCAGGTAAATTTCATGACGGATTTCCCCAAACGCGCACTCGGCAATCTCGACCAGTGCCGGGGACGGGCCGCCTCCCGGCCTTGACCCGGGATAACCGCGGGCGCAGCTGGGCCCGGACCTTCCAGCGCAGCGCTGCAGTGGCCAGGTACCCGTGTGTACTGCGGGCGTGTGCCCGGCCCCGCGGCAGCAGCCTTCCCGGCCTCCGTTTTCTGGGGGTTTTGAAGGCGGTCAGTGTTCCCGCAAGTGCGGGACTAGAGAGTTGCTGCACGTCCCAGCCACCGCTTCTCTCCTCCAGGGTATGCGCCTACATGTGGCTCCTGTATACAGGCTACAGTCTCCCCAGGAGCCTCCGTCTCAAGCTTCAGTTCGGGCGGGATGAGGATGCACAGAATTCCTCTTGCTGCCATCACTCGCAGTCGCAGAATAGATGTGTCTATCCCTCCTTGCACAGCACCCAGGTGCACCCTGGGGAGTCCCACGGGCATTTAGCTCTCCTGGTCCTGAAGGTCCCTTTGAAAGGACAACTCGAGCCCACTGGAGTAGATGCAGGCTTAACATTGCTATAGAAAGATCTGCAGGAAAATGAATCAAACACAGTGATGGCTGGAAAGAAAAAATGCTGCAATTCTTAGTCCTGAGTGTTTTAGTAAAACAGAAACTTGTGACAGTAAATTCCTCAGAAAGGCTTTGACAGATTTCTTTCAATTAAAAATAATTGACAAAGGATTCAACAGGAAACAAAAATGACAATGCACCAAAACCCCATGTTTTTGTTTCACACCATGCAGGTGTGAACCCTTGTTTCATGAGCAAATTCAAGGCCAGCAGAGTCACTTGGCACACTCCAGTGTCCACTCAGGAGAATGGATTCTGTAATTACAGCAGGGAAATATTAATGTACAGATTACAGAGTACACTTTTCACTATCAACTGAAAAAAATTCATCGTAATTTTTTTTAGATGCAGTCAGTATTTTCTAAAATTATGTCTTGGCTTCAGTGCAGTAGCAGTGCCTCACAGGGCTGCTTCCACAGGGAGCTGCAGCACTGTCTAAGCAACCAAAACACTTGTAAGAGCTCTGAACAAAGTTCTGGTACAGAGGAAAAGCCTCAAGTCTGTGACAGGAGTGAGTTTTGGGTGTTTCAGAGTGGAGAGTAAAATGTCCCTGACTGCACCCAACTGTCCAAATTCAGCTTGTTCAATTCAAGTGAACCCATTTCCAGACATGGGACAAACACAGAGCTGGACTTTTTGCCTGCTGGAAGAAATATCATCTGGAATAAAAGCTGGTAAGCAGTTTATGCTCGGAGCTTTCAAGAGGCCTTGTCTGACTCTGAAGTCAGCAGAAACAGGAACAGGCCATGAACATTTGAAATAAAAAGTCAGTGCTGCATGAAACAGCAGAAGGATAACTAAGAAAGTGTAAGCAGAAGTGTGTAGCTAAGTTTGTGATTTAATAACAATACCTACGCCTCTCTAGTCTTTAAAATGCTCTCACATTTTATAATCATTCTGAAATTAAGGCCTAACTACATATTAAAAATTTTTAAAGTAAATCAGAAAGTTTAGGATCAGATTCCATTCCTAATTACTGTAATTAACAAACAAGTCCCCACAATTTAAGGACTGGTTTGCTCAGTTTGTTGGTTTTTTTTTTACATAGACCCCTTTTATCTAAGTGAAGAACTTTTAAATCATCTATTTTTACATGGAAACCTAAATTCCTGTTCAGATTATTTTAATATGGTATAAAATGAAGTTCCCAGACTTAGCAAAAAAGACATATCTTTGTCTTTTTATTTTCCCTCCCTGTTTGAAGACAAATAAAATGTTCAGAACTGGATCATCCCCGAACAAGCACAAATGCTTATTTCCACATGTATACCAACAGTGATTTATACCAAATATTTTAAATATTAAAGAGAAAACTTGTTGCTTAAGTTACATGAACCAGGGAGCTGATTAAACTAAGAGAGGAAGGATGTGTTTTGCATACTATGGCTCCCTGAAGCAGCGCTGTCAACTCTTGAGGGTGCTATTCTTCCATCCCAAAGCAGATCTTGCTGTCCAGAAGCTCAGGGAGGGCGAGTGAAGTGCTCCGCAATTCAAACAGCACCGAGAGTCATCTATACCAAGTCAGCTGCACTCCTTTGTGCTTAGGGAAGGAAACTGAATAGAAGAACATAACTGTGAAGGAATGTGACTATCTAAGTGCATTTGTGACTATTAAGAGTTCTTAATTGCACTGGAACACTGAAATCTATTTCACCTGAACTCTGCTCCTGTGTTGTTCTCAGGCCTTTCACTCCTGTGGGCTGCAAAACAGGTTACTGGCTGCAGGATGCAGGCTGGCCCTGCAGGCTGTGGGCTGGATCGTGCTCTGCTTGCTGATCCAACAGCCTGGCAGTTTGTGCAGAACGTAGCATGTGGCAGCCCTGTTAGGAACCAGAGTGCAACTACACATTTATTTTACTATCTTGTTAAACCAGAATATTTCATTGCTACTGACAAAGCTCCAGACAGGAGTCTGCATGCAAAACTTTTTGGGGTGAATGGCAGCAACGGTCCAGCCTCTTCTCTCTCCCACCTGCAGAACTGATGGGGGGAAAAAAGAACGATTTGGCAGGGGTGGGCACTGTGGAGCAGAAAGGATGGGACAGCTGTCCTGGGAGTGACAAGGGGACATTATCCTCAGCTGCCTCCTGAGCGTACCTGGGCAGTAGGCAGGGATGAAGCAGCAGTGGTTTCCTGCCCAAATAAAGAGCGGGCACTCTACCATCGTATTCGTTGTGGTGTACTGAAACACAGACTTCTCCCCTCTCCTGTTGTGTTTTCTGCCTCAGGGAGGGGACACATGATACTGCACATAAAAGCTGCTGCCACACATGACAATTTTCAAAGGAAAAGACTTTATATGCCAAAGCCTTGGAGGCCCAGAGATCAGTATGCAGCAGTGTATGACAAGTCAACCAGAACCTTCTCTTCAGCTGGGAAATGCAGCTGGGGAGCACTTAGCAATTTTTAATGTGCATTTTGGTCCAACAACAGATGATTTAATGACTTATGATTATAGCTTTTCTCCTTTGGAGGAACGCAGCTCCAAGGTGAACCAACTCAAATCCATGCTATCTTCCTCTTCCTTTTTCATATCATTCCCCTTTTCAGGGTCTCTATGACCATGTCCTCAATTCTTGCTATCCTTGTGCTCTACTGACTCCTGGCTCCTCTACTGAGAGCTCAGTCCTTTGCAGTTTCCAAGCTAGGTGACCGAGAGCATCTTTTCACTTCCATTTACCTGATAACTGCTCACTTCCATTCAAATGACCCTCACAGCCCAATCTGTTTCCAGCTTGTCACCTGTCATCTTGCACCAGTCAGTCTGTGAAGTTGTCTTATCCATTCACAGTCTTTGCATGGTTAATGACCCATTGCATACACAGTTATAATTAGGACCATATTTCACTGACCACATCCATGGTGCCCAAAACATCTGCAAGTGTTTTTCAGATACAGGATTAAGTCCTTTTCCAAAGAACACACAGTTGAAATACCACCCCCAAAAAAAAAAAAAAAAAAAAAAAAAAAAAAAAAAAAAAAAAAAAAAAAAAAAAAAAGACACTTTTGCTCCTTACTTCTCAGTGTACTGTTTTCTTCTGCAGTACTAGGCCATCACCTTTGCCTTAAGACTTCCACAAAAGATGTTATGATGTTTAACAGTAGTTCTCCTACTGGTATGCATCAGTTATCCCTTTGTTCAGTATTTGGCCTATCCACAATCACCCATTCTCTCTCTCTCTCTGTGTCTAGTCCTTCACCTCTGATTAAATGATAACCTCCTTTCTTTCACACCTGAATTTACTTCCCAGTCTTCTGTCTTTACCTTATGAAATTCAGTGGTTTCTCTCATCATGAATGGCTCATCATCTTTAATTTGTTCATGCTACATCTCCCTGGATGATGGAGCAGTGTTATTACTCTCTGTTTCACAGCTAGACAGCTGTGAGATGGAATGACTTGCCAAGGCTATACAAGAAATACATAACAAAGCTGAGAATTTAATCTCTCCTATGCCCTAATATCAGCCTGCTAATATCACCGCCAATGAGCATGAAAAAGTTTGACTACTGCTTTCCTACAAAGGAAATCCTTTCATACAGTTCCTGCTTGTTTGTTGGTTTTTTAAATGGAAATAGTTACATCAGTTTTTTATCTGAACTAAATTTATCTCTGAGGTGAACTGCCAAGAAAATGTCATTCTTTTTGATTTTTGCCATTGTATGCTTAAAGAAGCATATAGAGAGTACAGCTTATTTTCTTCTATACCCTAGCCCTAGTCTACTGGATTGAAGACTCTCATTGATCTCAGTAGGAACCCGTGCAGACCCTTATCTGGCATACAAATTATGCAGCAGAACAGTAACAGGGTATCCTACTCCAAACTCAATTCCCAACTCTGCTTTTAGGGAGGTGTTCTCAAAATATCCTCTGAAGATTATGGCTCTTAGACTTTGGCTAGCTACTTTTCGTGGCATCATACGAGAGGTAATCCAAACCAGAGATTTAAAATCCTTGTAAGTCCAGAAAACTGAGACTTTTTTTTCCCCATTCAGGTGACACCAACTTCTGGCATTTAATTTAGATGCTCTCCAAGTGCCTACATGAGCTGTGCAGGGAACTTAGATTTACAAATCTCAATGTCCTGAACTGCACCTAAAACTAGATACTGAAATAACAGCATCTTAATAGTCTTGTCAGCAGGACTGCACACCTGGGTTAGCATCGGTATTTACCAAAATCCTGCTAGTTAGAGAAGTAGCATCTCCTCACTTGTATGAGTAATTCACTCTGATACTCAAAGTACATTGTGATTATGAGCTTCTCCTTAGAACAGCAATTTGCAATACTAACTAAAGCGGCATCTAAGGCCGAACAAGTACATTGGTTTCAAAGCACACCTATGTGAACACTGTGAGGTAACACTGAATCACAAAGAAAAAAATACCCTTGTTTGTCTCTTATACACGTGTCTCTTATATATGGCTGTGCATTAATCCTTTGAAAATATTCATGTAGTCATCCTGAAACATTATTCATACCTGCCCTTTTAATGTAAAAGGTCACTTTTAAGCATAACTTTGGCAGTCCATAGTCAATCCAAAATCATCTGGTTATGAGAAGGTACATCTACAAAGCTGAGCTAGTACTTGAGAAGACTGCTTAAGTAATGAGGAATCTTGCCACTGACTTAGATGTTACATTTTGCTGTTCTCAAAAGACTTGCAAAAAGAAGATGAGACAGCATGGCTCAGGCTTCATCACTCTTTATGAGTAGTTTGCACTGTAGACATTTTTTGAGTTTCTGAAAAAAAAAAAACCAAAAGGTG
This sequence comes from Rhagologus leucostigma, assembly GCA_013397725.1. Taxonomy (NCBI): domain Eukaryota; kingdom Metazoa; phylum Chordata; class Aves; order Passeriformes; genus Rhagologus; species Rhagologus leucostigma. The sequence goes on along the minus strand of VZTD01001444.1, from coordinate 900,644 downwards.
TTAAGCATTTTCCAGAATTATAGAAAGAGATGCTTTGATACACAAAGAATACACAATCAGAAGAAGATACAAAAAGTGAGAGCAACGGGACTGGAAATGAAGATCAGCTAATAAAAATAGTCATGGCATTTCTTAATTATGTATTTTAGTACACGACACATCCTGTCATAAAACTTAGTCTTTGACATAGACTAAGTTCTGTTCTCATCCAACTCACTCCCCTTTAGGAGAGATTGTTACAAGGATCAAGATTAATCTAAAGAGTAAAAATGTGGTAAAAATTTACATTCTGTAGTACAAAATGGATCTGAAAGTCTCATGCTGTCATTTCACAGATGAAGACATTGCTAAATCCATGTCAGACTTCAGCATGAGAGCCCTCAGAGAACTCAAGGATCTAGTGAGCTTTTCCCACTACTCTTACAGTGAACCTATTGTGTGATTCACTGGTCGGACAGTGGGATAGCCCATGAGCTCACAGTTTTTGATTGCCAGCCTGCAAATATTCGATGCTCAAAGGACCTATGGAATTAAGGACTAAGATTTGAAAATATGAAGATAATACACTTTTGGTGCAAACCTTCTTTAATTAATGTCATAAAACATTCTGCTTCAGTGGCAGAAAGTTTTGGGAACACACTTGACTCATATTTTAAAATGTCAGGTTTTATAAGTATTGACTCTAAACTAAGAGAAAGCAATTCTATTGCTCAGAGCAGATGCCATCTTGTATTTCAAAATTAACCCCCCCTCCCCCATTGAGATAAATTCATTAATAATTTCTTTAATTATCCCACTGTTAGCCCAGGGATTACTGGCATGAGTAATCCAAGCAAGAGCTGGCCTACTAAGTAAAAAATGTCAATGGCAGCAAGAGGAAAGGGAGCTCAGGAAGGAAGGAAGGAAGCTCAGCAAAGTTCTTAGAGTCACTCGGTGACATCACCAATCAATCCAAGCCGTGCTCAAACCAACCACCAGCACGGGGGAACAACAGGTGCACAGAGAAAGGAATCAAGTCAGAGGCAATCTCAGCTTGAAAAGGATCACAGTTTTGTTATCAGTTTCAAGCTAATCATAGTGACACTTCTGGCATCAGAATTTCCTTGACTCTCCTGGGAGTAACCACTGCACAGAGATGAGGCCTAGGAGGCAGCTTGTCCTTTGGAGCGGGCATGCAGTGCTGAAGTTCCATCTGTGGAACTGTGTTCCTGACCCTGCCAGGGTAGCTGACCTGCACCAGGCTCAGGGCAGCACCAGCTCTCCTGCAGCCACTGGCAGGTGACAGGAGATATGGCCCTTCCTTTCCTGCAGATTTCCAAACATCCACAGGATTTGAAAACATCCACAGAAAGAACCTGGCACTCCTGCCTGCTGGGATAACACCTATTCTGACTTCTCAGCCTTCACAGGAAGAGAAGTTGCCCACAGCAACATTCAGCATGCCAGTCCTGTTAACAGAAATAAGGAGTTGTTACTCACCACTGCATGAGTTCCTCAAGACCTTCATATTTACATTTTTTTTGTTCAAACTGGAATCTTATGCTTTAGGTAAAGCAAGTCTTAAACTTAAGTGAAATAAAAGTTAATCACAAAGCAAGCAAGTCTAACGATCAGTAGAGTTTTCTGGAAAGGATCACAGACCAAAATCCAAAGAAAATCTAGAATCCAAAGTTTCAAAGTTTTAGAGGAAAACAGGGCTGGCTACTTCAAACGATGATCCTTGGAGTAAACCATTCCTTCTGCTTCATGTTTAAAGGCAGCTGACATCTGAGCTACAGAATGCTTGAAATAAATATTAGAAGAATTCATACAAATACAATCAGAGGATTTCCTTTGATGGAACCCATTATATTTTTTACTCATTTTATGGAAGTATAGAAGTATTTTGTTTGCAATAATATTTCAGAAAGTAAAAAGCCAGTGACAGTGCTAGGTTGTTTGCAAGGTTTGGGTATCCAAATGCTCATAAACAATGCTGAAGAGGCACTGCCCTTCAGAGAGGAGGAAGCAGCTATGTCATGTGACTTACCTGGTCATAGTTAATAGTGGAGCTAAGTATAATCAAGGCTAATCATTCAGCAAGAGCCCAGGGCTGAGAGCTTTCTAATTCCAAACAAAAAGTCCTCGCAAACTACTTGTGTTTCTATGTAAAAAATGAACAAACTATGAAATGGGCTCCCATACTGCAAAAATGTCTATTTTTTTTTCTTCTGCTGTAATTAAAGATAGGAAATGGGAATAAGGTTTTGGACTCTAAATTATTTGAATAATTCTTTCAGGCCTAAACAATTATGCTAGATGCTAATTTTAATCAAATTACATGTAATATGTTAATATGAGCATAAATCCTACAATCTTTGACAAACACCAACATTATATTAATGTTATATAATTATATTAATGGGGAATATGAGCAGTACAAGCTGCTCACATTCATGACATAAATGTGGTAAATATAAAGTGAAATTCAACTTGGCAAACTAAAATTTAATTTCAGAAAAATAACTCCTGTCTTCTTTAAAGCAGGCAAAATTTCCAGATTTTTAATTACATAAGTTGCATGATTCTAAGAAGAATTCATGCAACATGTTTTAGTATTCGGTGCTACAGTTCTTGATTTTATTTTACTAAAATATATGGTTTTTAAAGGAATATGATGATTTAAAAACCTGTGTGGCATAGAACCCATAGCATGGAAAGGCTGAATCCGTGCTGGTTGTCTGCAATCTGACACTCAGCTGCAAAAGACAAGGACAGGAAAGTGTAACTTGGCACAGAACCCTGTTGCTCCCTGTCAGAGAAACAACTGCTGACAGTTACCACAGCCAACACAGCTGGCATTTATGTTGGGTAAGACAGTACAGCTGATAGTGGGTCAGTATTTTCTTTAGAAAGGGGCTATTCCCCACCAGCATGAATGTTCTGGGAGGTTTTAGAAAGGCTTAGTAGATGGAAGTGCAGGGCTTATGGATCATTTACATTTAAATTAAGTCATCATTTGCATCTATGGTAGGGTCTAGACCACATGGGAATTACTTTTCTCCTTTATTAATAAACTGAAATAAACACCACTTATCCAGCTCAGGATGTCACTGATAAAGTCTGAGGCTCCCATTTTCTCTTCTTTTATGGATGTTCAAGACACTGTGGGACTCCTAACTACAGTTGTCCCTTGTACGTAGCTGTGCAAGTTCAGCTGCTGTTTCCACTGGACATGCAAAAAGTGGTGCCAGTGTTTAATGGAAGACAATCCATATAAATGGATGTGTCCCTATTAAGAGGAAATGCTGTATGTTCGAACACTGGAAAGTGCTGCAGGTAGAGCTCAGATCTTGTGACGTATCAACTGCAAACTCAGTCTTGAGGAAGGGGCTTTGCCCCGGTGCCCCTTGCCTGATTGTTTCAGTGGGCTCAGAGCTACACAGTCAAATCTCCCTTGCAGCACTGAAATAACCTCTAAGTCCTCGGATCTACATATTTTGATCACATCCATCTGGTGGTGGAGTATCCGAATGTGTGACTTACCAAATTTTAAGTGGACTGAAAATCTTTCCAGAAATCTATTAAAAAACACTCAGAAAGAAAGTAAAAGCACACGGCTCCTCAGTTGCCATAGCTCAGCTACCAGTGCTGCTATAGCATGAGGTGTCTGAGAGCTGACTGTGAACTGGTGCGAGAACTACAGCCTTCACGCGAGGGAAGCCAAAGATAGGCAGGCTGTTTCAGACTGTGCTGCACTGCTCTCTACTGATGCCATACACTGGTGTTGAATAAATGCCCCTACATTAAATCAGTGTTCAGACAAATGAAATATTTTGTTATAAACTTTTTGTGTTTAAGGCATTGCCATTTGTGCCTGAGGTTTTTCAGTTATCTATGGCACCACTAAAGCACAACATCCCACGTTATCTTGCTAGAAATACAGAACCTTCTCAAACCTGGAGTTCTCTGGGACTGGCTGCCTATGTGCGTATTCCTGCTAGGAGTACACATACACCTATGTGCACTCATCCTGTCTTCATTTTGTTCACAGGAAGGAAGAAGACCACCATGTGCATTAGACCCTTTGTCCCACTTGCTGAGTCCCTCAATATCAAAGGGCTTTACACAAGAAGAAAAAGAGGACATGGCATGAAAGTACACATAAACAAACATACCTTGAAGAATCTCTTTTCCTGGTAAGCAAAGTCATTTTCTCCAACTGCCAAACCACGTTTGCAATAGTACTGCAAACAGTAGGTGACATAAAAGCAAAGCCTGTACTCCCTGGAGGAGAGCCTCAAAAACCTGCACAAATGATTGTGACTTTTACCATATTCATTATGCACTTTGAAGGTTTCTACAATTCTGTACACCTTGGTGAAGTCCTCTTTAGAATGTGTATGCTCAGCAAATATTGAGTCTGCAGCAGAACAGTCTTCAGGGATAGCAGTGCTTTGGTAGACTAAGTCTCAGTTTATGCCAAGTGGCTGCAGGTGGTTGGTTGCCAGTGCACATGCAGCACAGGGAGTCTGTGAGAGCAGGTTCAACATTTTGAAGTGTTCTGTGCTGTCATCAACTTTTTCTTTGCACGTTACTCTCTTTTGCTCCATATTTTTGCAGACAGGTTGTTCCACTGTAAGTCATTAACTTTGTTGTAATATTGCTGAGCCTGAAGTCTCTTCTTGGGCAGGATTCCTGATAACTTCAATTGGTGTCTTAATTGTGGGAGAACTTCTGATCAAATAAATCATGCCTGAAGCATGAAACCCCCACATGACGGCTAAACAACTCAGAACAAAGGGACTTTCCTCTGTACAGAGATTTGCCAAGTTGAATTTTACCACCATTGAGTGCACAAACAGGACTGCAAGGGACACATCGTGATGGAGGGAGCACAGAGCTTCTCCTATCAGAACGAAGTCTGATCTAGTTACTGCTGAGAGGAGAGAAAACCAGACATTGTTGTTCCTGGCACATGCTACAAAGTGGTTTTTTCTACAAATTTGTCTGCAGTATTTATATTCAGTACAAACCTAGATTGTGTCTTGTAAGTTCACAATGACAGAGATATTCAGATGCCTGCAAGTCTAAGTGTAATTGCTTTGTTCTTCTAGGAGTCTGCATTATGTTTGAAGGTTGGCAGAGCCAAAGCAGAAAGCTGTGCCCCACTGTTTCTTTGGAAATCACTTCTGTTTCAGGAGGCAAAAGAACTAGAAACAGTTAACTCACCAAACACAGAGAATTGACGTTTGGGAAGGAAGATGGCCCTGCTGAGGTAAGTATTTACCTTCTTTTCTGCTGGGGACAAAAAATAGAGTCTACTTGCTTGACCAAAGTATCAGTCACTGATTATCTCATCCAAAATTCTCCTCCATGTTAGCAGCAGGAGCTCAATGACAGACATATTGTAATTGCCAATACATTTTCTCAAACTGTCCTCCCACATATTTTGTACGATGATAAATAATTCATTTTCTATTCATGTTCATGAATGGAATTGAGGTGGAGTGAAAAATCAGGTGGACTGTCCTCTGCCAGGTGCCAGACTCTCACTTTTGTGTTTCAAATGGCCGTTCCTTGAGCTTTTCATGGTATTTCAGAGGTCATAGTGGTTGCGGGAAATAATAAAGCCATTGGTAAGAATGCAGTTTGTCCCCTCATCTTTCCAACACCATGAGACCATAAACAAAGCTATACCTCTCCAATTTCATTGCTTTTCTGGAAGGGTATTTATTTTAGGCTTCTGTTCTGAACCATTTTGAAGCCTGGATAAAATTAATGGCTAAAATTATTCAGTCTTCTTGATATCATAGGAATAAGGTAAAGTTCTTCACTAGAGTATACCCTGTTATAAATAATGCCCTGGTAATTATGGGTGGGGATTTTCATGCGGTGAGTGATGATGCCTTGGAAAAGAGCCATGGCACTGTGCATTCAGAAGCTAAGCTATCTAAATCCTTGCAGGCCTCATTTATGCTTTTGGGAATATAGGACAGGTGTGGCAGTTACTAAACCTGGATACTTGAGAATTCACCTCTTATTCCCAGGTGTGGGCCATTAATTCTCGCTCAGACTTGTTCAGTTCTAACAAGTCTCTTTTGAGCCAGATTTTATATATGCACATATACTCACACAATAAATAGCATTTTCCTTTCAATCCATTTAGCTACTTTGTTTTACTCATCTTTAGCTATGCAGCCCTCATCTTACCTAACATTTTGCATACACATGGCAGCAACCCCCCAAAAACAATCAGTGGCAGTCTACAGATCCCCATCATGTTCTGTAGATACCAGAAGACTTGCAGTTTGCATTGTTTAGTACAATTACTAAAGAAGCTTGGGTAAAACTCAAGCCAAGCCCCAGTGAAATTCACAACAAAGGCCATACTAATTTTCATTGTATCACTAGACATCAGAGCAAAGCCAGAGAACACTCAAACACAAGCATATATTTGTAAAATCCTGTAAAAAAACTGTAAAGGAATATAGTGTTCGTTCTTTTTGTTAGATGATCTTCCAGAAATCTGAATACTTTGGGTTGACACACCTAGAAGCCTTCTCACAGACCAGGCATTCTTCAGGGACACATTTGATATCTTTAAACTCAAATACCTACAAGAAAGTTTCTAATTCCATATTCTGATATTTCCATAGAAGGTCACAGATAGTAATCTCAGCTGCTTTATTCACTTCAAAGGGACTTGTGCCTACTGAGCCCTAATGTATATCTGGTCATCTTTATATACCTAAAATACATTGGTCATTTCCTAAGCAGTCCTCTGGAACACAGTGAGGAGATGGGATGATAGATGCTATATTTTGAAACAGCACACATTTTTGTGACAGTATTATGTGCAAAGAATTGTCACAAAGGTAACAAGATGTCCCTCTACCTTCAAATCCCACAAGAAGCCATGGCTGTAATGGCACACTTCTCAGATCAAAGTACTATCTGGTGAAATGGAACACTGGTATTGAAGAACCTGAGCTGACTTGGCTTGAAGAACAAATTCGTGACAGCATGACAACATAGACTGAGCAAGGGTTCCATTAAAATATAAATTTACCATCAACAGCTATTTTGTAGCTAGGAAAGAGAAGACTGATGATATGTGACTGCTGAAGAACCCAACCTACTAACCAGAATACCACACAAAAAAGTGAAACTTGCAAAAATGGGCACACCTTTATCTGTGCAGTTGGCTGATTCTGAAAGTGCTTGCTAACAGTTTCTGATTAAAAAAAATTATCTTCCTGATAACAGCATGAAACAAAAATATGGCAATTAGGAAATCAAATCTCAGGGCACCACTATTGCAGACTCTGCCTAGATGAAACCAATTCATCAAGCTTGAAGTACCAAACCTCTCATTCCCCTCAAAACTGTAGAGGAAATGTGAACAGCTGTTGTTGGAGGAGCATGGCATACAACACCTATAGAAGTGACAGCTTCTAAAAAAGCAATACAAATCATCAGTGCATTAGTTTTCTACTATGTGATGTATATATCTCATTGATCTGTTAGTTTCTTCAGATGCTGTAAGACTTCTGTGTTAGCCTGATTCCTTTTGCTATCACCCCTAATGGCCTGCTGAAGTTGTGGGGAACAGCTGTCTATTGTGGGGTTTTTTGTCTTCCTCCATTTGAGAACCATTGCATTTATTATCCCCATGTAATTGAGTTAATTGATTTTCAGAAACCAGTGTGAGTAATTCTAGATAGCTAGATACCCTGGATATTTTGATAACTGCAAATAAAGGGGAGTAGTACTGGAAGATGCAGAACTAGAAACTGGAAATACTTAGTTACAAGACTTATTAGCTGCATAGAGAGAAAGAACAAAGGCACTCGATTTTTCCTGCAAATGGACTCCAGGCAGTGTGACAATAAAATGGATGTTTGCTATTAGAACAGATTGGTTCCTTTCTTTACTTAGTATTTGCTAGAACAAAAGTGCTGTAACTTTCCAAGGCTGTAGTGAGTCAGTGCTAGAATTAGCAGTATGATACTGAAATAGTGATCACCACTAAGCAATTTTTCCTCTCCTTTCTCCTCACCTAGTCGAAAAGGCTACCTCTGACAAATCAGCTATTAACAGATAAGTCTCTGTCATTTAAATTATCAAATCATAGTGAAAAACTGAACTCTGTGCTTAGGAAGTATAAGCTTTTTCAAACAAATAGGCAGAGCTATTCATATTGCTTTTTCTCTCTGTGTTTAATTTTTTTTTAATATAGCCAGATTCCTGAGAAAAGAAAATCAGATCCTTCTGGTTTCTGAAGCTTTAATAGCCTCAGCTCTGCAAAATTCAGATTTCTAACAACAGGATTTTGGTCTTGGTGCAGGTCAGTCCTGAACACGAAAAGTAATTATTGTAATACCAAAATGCAGGGCTGTTAAGAGAAGGGAGATTTGCAGTAATAAGATTATGGAAAACTGCTATTACAGACTTTGTATTTCTGGGATATTCCTGAATGAATGCCATCTGCTTGGTGATCAGAAGGAATGTAATCATATTGAGAGAATCTTTCCAGTTTTGAATAAATCTAGGTTGAGATTACCAAGAAAAGGGGTAGCAGTTACCAAGAAAAGGTTATATTTTGGTATAATTCAATGCATTTGCCCTTATATACATCTGAGTGTTCACCACAGCCTGAAATTACGTGTTGTTACCTAAGAGGCCTATTTATTTACACCTGTAAACTACATATACAAATATGTTTATTCTTCTCTCTTCTAAATGACTGGAGAGAAATTAGTGATTTCTTCTCTAGAGTTCAAAGGCATGGCTGTTAGACCAGAGTGAAAAAGTACACAGCAGCATCATGAACGAAAATCAAACTTTTAACTGAAATGTGCAAGTCTGAAGTGAAAAAAAACCCAGCGAAGGCTTACCCATGAGAGAAACAGAGGCAAATGCTTATGGAAAGAAACATTTTTTTAATGTGTAGGTTGTAGTCCAGGACTTTGTAGGGTTTTTATTTTAAGACAAAGAAATAATTGCCCATGAAGACAAAGGAAACACACGTGAACAATGGAATCAGACATAACAGAAACTATTCCAAGGGCAACAAAATAATTTTCGCTCCAAGTGAAAGGCTCCAGAGAACTTCTTAACATTTTTGTGTTAAGGGAACATACTGAGTGGGCAGTAAACAGGGACATTGGTCCCAACAGGCTCCTCTCCCCTTTATACCTTCTGACTCCAGTTCCCACAGTTTCAATTTCCTCAACGGCCTTTCTGCCTCTAAATGTGAATTGCTGTAGATTACTTGAAGACACTGAATATCAATGTAATTTTTTTCCAGGACTAAAGTCTTTAAACAATGGTGAGACTGGATAGTGCATGTGAAAATAAGATACTATTACAGTATTATCTACAGTCATATGGGTAACCGGTTGTTACAGGAACACATCCAGAATAAGAGAAGGGCTCCATCCCAACAGGGACCAGTCTGCTTGTGACACCCTCTAGAGCTACCGCTCATCTGGACAACTTGTATATAAGCCCGTAAAGCATGTATTTCAATGCCACATCCTAGTTGTCCATATATTTCCGTGGTTACTTTTTAGATTGCTTCCATGATATTCTATTTTTATTGTAACACTGGGGAGAAAAAGTATCCTGCAAAAACTGAAGTACACTGTGTGATGGTTTCCTGTAACAAGATACAAGGCCAACCAAACACATGCAGAGAATTATGTGTGAGCTTTAATATTTGAAATAATCAGACTCTGTGAGAGTAAGTTCATCTACATTTTATTTTCTTCAGCTATCTTTGATGAGGATTAAAGAATGAATGGTCATAAAGTGCTCTCAAATCCTAGGAAAGCATACTAAGAGCACACATTTACTTAGTAATTGTAAGCAAAGAATAATGTTTAATGCTTACCTGGAATTTCGCTCTAGCTATAGATGGATGAGTCATTGTCACAGAAAATGTAAGAGTTTCAATTAAGAAACAGAAAAACGTTAGAGCAGTTAAAGCAAATACTTGCTGACTGACAAGGAAAAGTATCTTTGGGGTAAATGAGCTGAGTAAAGCTGTTTGCCCAGACCAACCCTCAGATATTTTCTGCAAATATGGTTTATTTTCCACAGGGCTTTACAAAAACAAAACCCCTCCACAACATCAGACAGCCATAAAAATGGTAAATACAAATAATTTTATCTATATTACTGAGCTCTGCAACTGCATTCACAAATCTAATTCTTCTCAGGTCTTTTGCAGACATAAAACATTTTCAAGCAGGTCTGTGTGCTAAACCAGAGTAGCATAGATCATTAACTTTTTTCTCTGCATTAAAAAAAATCACACTTTTCAAACAGTATTGTTTTTACTGTCTGCACACTTGAACTTGTTCCAAACTTGCCTACCTTATAAACAGATGATTTTCAGACCTGCCCACTGCAAACACACACACCTGTGTATTGAAGTGTACCTTTCTCATTCAGGGAGCTACAACCACACCCTGCTCACACACAGCTTGAGATGTGAGCATACGTGTGTATATATATAGTAAGTATATGCTTGTTTGGGCAGAACTAAAGTGATATAAACCAAAGTGTCTGGAAACTATTATGGGCAAAAAGAACTTTTCTCCACAAAAAGTGATGTATTTTATAACAACAAACATACCAGTGAAATGGTGCATAATCTTCCTGTGACAATGAACTCTATGATCCAGATGTTTCCTAGTCTGTCAGCACTTAGGGTTTCTTTTCTAATAATACGTTTGAAAAGAAAAATTAACCAAGAATCTAAGAAATTCAGAAATTTGTCCTAATTTCTGTTGTCAAGAGAACTGTTGGTACTTTTATTTGATGTCTTTGATATTCCTTCCCCTTGATCTCACAACATTCTACGGAGGCAAACCGCACGGCAGCTGGGATCGAGATGGGAATACACTGTCAGGTGTTAATTAACAGCCTGGGAACAATTAGGAGATGCCAATCAGTACAGAAACACACCACCACTTACTTCGATGCCCGTGGGGCACTGGCCAACTTCAGCAGAATCACAGAACATTCTGAGTTGGAAGAGACCCACAGGGATCATGGAGTCCAGCCCTTAAGCGAGGATCGAACCCACAACCTGTGCCGGGCACCCCCAGGAAACCGCCCGGCCGGGCCAGGCACACCGAAGCTGCGCTGTCCCTGCCGCGGGGCCCGGGACAAGCTCCGCGCTCTGCCCGTGCGGGGACGCAGCCGGGAAACGCGGTTTCGGCTTCTCCCCCTCGGGCTGTGGGAGGTGCCAGACCCTCCTGGAAGTACGGGCTCCCCCGGCTCCCACGGCCGCGGGGAGGCGGCCGCCTCGCTCTCCGCCAGCCCCCGGGCCGGGCGGGGCGGCATCTCGACCCCGTCCCCCGTCGGAGAAGGGAAGGCGGCTCCTGGGGGCCCGGGCGCGGCCGCGAGCGCGCCGTCCTCCAGCGCGGCTGCAGCAGCGCAGGACAACCCGTGCGAGCGGCCGTGCTCGGGCCCCGGCAGCCCC
>VZTD01001444.1:795777-888790 GCA_013397725.1 Rhagologus leucostigma | reverse complement strand
GTGCGCCCGGCCGGGGGGCAGCCGGAGAGCGCGGCCCGGGAGCGCCTGCGGTACCGCCCGGTGCGCGCCCGCGCCGTGTGGCGCCCTGGGGAGCGTCTCGACAGATGTTTCGGGTTCCCCACGAATTTCCATAGTTCCAGTTGCAAGTTTCAAACCAGAGCTTTGGCAGGCAGGGAGCTCGGCGTCGGCCTTAGCGCTGACATCCGGCAGGGAAGAGCAGTCGCAGCTCCGTAACACTGCCGTAACAGAGCCTCTTCGGAAAGTATAAGCATTTATAATTTTCGAAACTTTGGGATTTAAGGAATTGGTTCACCGTTAGAAATCACAGCTGTCGTTTTAATTCGAAAGACAGAGTCTTTTGATACCTCCTCGCCTCCCAGTGTTTGGGATTCTGTCAAAACACAGGCTTTATGTGTTCTGATACAGTCTGTTAAGGATGTCAGAGTGCATTTCTCTTGTAAGACGTATAATAAAATTGGAGATTTTTAAATAAATGCGGAAAAGTGATGGTGTCAGCCATGGCAAGAAATGATTGGTTTGAGCTACCCTGTCTCAAAAGAGTTGTTGCCCAGCCTTCAGTACGTGGGAGTTAGCATCAGCTCCTGCAAACCTGTGAGTCTGAACCATGCAGGAGTCGGCCCTCCCACCGTTCAGCAAATGTGTGCCTGGAGTTCTGTGCTGCTGTCCTTAGTACAGGGTCATTGGACTCTAGAATTGGATCCTATTAGGGTATTCTTACTGAAGTCTAAGGGAAGAGATGCCACCTATTGCTGTTCACATTGGGACCGATTTTGCATTTGACAAGACAGCTGCGTGAATTTGTGCAATAAAGTCGTTCCGACTAATGATCAGAATCAGCACAGCCACATCTCAAGAAAGCACCAGAGAGAAGCACTTTGTATTCTTTGCTACCAAGTTAAAAAAAATACTGAATTAATTAACAAAACAATTTTTTTTTTTTTTGCCAAAGCAAACATGTGGAAGTTTAATCTCTTTATTTTTTGTGTATGTGAAAGCAAGCGAAGGCCTTCATTGCTTCATTGGTCCCTGAGGAGTACTGTGAGACAGTAAGAAACATCTTTCTGCCTGAGAAGACACCTCTTGAGTTACCAGCTATTATGCTGTAGTGGGTGGCCAGTTGGTTTTCTGGGTGGCCAGCTGGTGGCCCAAGGAGAGAACTAGGCAGTTCTAACTGGCCACTGGAAACACTACCATGTGTTGGGTGGGACCAGCCTAGGGCTGTTGCTGAGCTCAAGCTTAATGAGCAGCTTTATGGGAACAAGATGCTGGGAAACTGGGCTGGCTCTCTGAGGAGTTGTCTTTTGCTGTGCTGGGGCTGTCACCCAGTCACGGGGAAGCAACCTGTGTGGAGAGGCATGGAGCAGCTGCGGTTGTGTTGCATGGGCTCTGAAATTTGAGACCTATCTGCCTCCCCACTTTCATGGCCTCTCCCAGTTACCATGTCCTTTACCTCACCCTTCTTGAGGTATGTCTCACCTACCCCTCGGTATGTCTCGTACCTGCTGCCTTGCAGTATCTGCTGAAGGATGCCCCATAGCTCTTGTTGCTATCTGGAATAACCTTCTGACAATTGGTAATAGGCATCCAGCCTCCAAATCACCAAGTAGAAAAACTAGTTTCAAGCCTCAGCTGTTAGCACTCCTGTAACTCTGATGCAGTACAGTTAGTGCTAGTTAGTGCTACTTGCTCTGCATATTCTTTGGAGCGGGACAGGAATCCAGGTGTCACATCTCCCATTTAAGGGTTCTGATCATCAGGCCAGATAAGATCATGTCTCACGCAAGAAATAGTTACTTAATAAAAAACAAATCAGTTCCAGGAGGAAGAAACGGAGGGTGGTCTGTTGTAGCAGGGCTAGAATTCTTGCTTGAGAGGTGTGACGCTGGTTATCTTCTCTGCTTGTATCCATGTACTGCCCAAATAAAATACGCCATTAATATTAGGTTTAATGGAACAAATAATTTTTTTGTTGAATCAGAGGGAAGTCTGATAGAGATAGGAAAGGAGCATTAAAGCAGTATTAATAGTTTTGATAGCTTAGAGAGAAGTAGCACATGGAACCTGGTGATGTGAAGAAACTTGTTATGTGTCAGGTGGGGTTCCTCTGGGGGCAGGAGCCACCCCTTCCTTTGTAGTAGCTCATGGAGCATAGAAACCAGATTGTGAAAATGGTTTGGGTTACGTAACTGGCCTGTCCAGGTGAACTTTGCAAGCACTGAAATGTGTTGAAGCAGAGGGGCACAGCAGAGCATTCTGTCTGATTTGGAAAAGGTGTCAAAAATGCACTTGTCAGAGACAGCCTAAGAGAACTGTATATGCTTTGAGGGCTACAGAAATGCTGTATTTTAAAATAAAGTGCAGACAAGGCCAGTGTATGCTCTAAGAGGAGCATACACTTCACACCTTAACTAAAAATGTCTGTGCAATTACACATGCACAGCTAATAAAACTGGCCCTGCCAGTCTGGTGTTGGTGTACAGGAACACCTTGTTAGTATGGTATTCAGTTTAACTGCCCAACCAAACTGCTTATTTGGTGAGGATCTGAGACTGAAACATGGTTTGCTAAAGTTGCTTTAAGAGTTGAAATTGGGAAAATACTAACACAGAGGTGTTAGACACTATGTATCTAGATTCAGCTCCCCAGGTGTTAAAAAAAGTTGATGGTATCATTCTGCCCTGAAACAGGAAAATGAAAAGATTTCTTGATAGGAAGGGTGTGGGTGTACTGATACATCTTCACAAGTGGGAAGACCTTTCAGTGACAGAGAATGTTAATTTTGAGTAACATTCCAGCCAAATTTAGTGGGCTTTTCCGTGAATGTTACTGAACCACACTGTGCAGCTGCATCTCATTCTGGCTCCTTCATCATGGAAGAAATATGCAGTTGATCTACACAGTCGAATTTTAATGTTTTAATGATATCCCATCCAAAAGTAAAACAGCAACTCAGACTGCTGAGAAAAACAAACAGGAACGGTACACAGCTGATGAACCTGTGAGTTTAGAATGACCAGTGACACACAGGAGCTCGCTTACAAACCTCTCACACATCCCTCCATTCATCAGCCAGACAGTGAAGCCATCCATCACTGTGCCGTTACGGATGCGAGCTGCGTTCCTGGGCTGGACACTGCCCACCCTGGGCAGTCAGCACTGCCAAATGCTGTTGCAGTTGCTTGCTTTTCCCCAGTCACGTGGAGGATGGGCAGGGAGGATGTATCACACTGGTTGTGTGGTACTGCATGTCTGTGTGTAACACAGTGCTGGGCTGCACCGCTGCCACGCAGTCTGACCTCGTAGTAGGATTGTTTAGTGCCAGTTAAATGCTTTTCTTCAACATGACAAATCCACACTGATTTGACTGATCACTGAGTATTTTTCATTGGAGCCATAGGTAGGTGTTTCAGGAGCTTAGGACCATCCTGTTGCCCTTCCCCTCTTCTCTCCCAGCCATTTAGGAAGTCATCCTGTGACTCACCCTGTGAGATGAGAAGAGAAGGGGACCAGCTGTTAGCCTTGCCAGGGCCATGGCCCTGCAGCAGCTATGGTGGAATCCTCCTTGTGCCACCAATAGGCCAGGAGCAGGCTGACCTCAGCAGCGGGAGAACGTGAGTCAGGTGAGAGGATGTCTTGCTCATCAGGCCAGTTTGTCTGCTGGAGAGTGGACAATGACCAGGGCACGAACTAGGGCAGGGGACCTTACTTGTGGATGAGTCAGCTGTGGTTGCTGTGTTGATGGGTGACAGTCCCCTGTCTTTGTGTAGTGATCTACACTGCCATCACCTTGTGTTCCTGTCCCACCTGCTCGATACATACTGTTACAGGCTCAGCACATTGCTTGTGGTTGAACGTGACCCAGACACACCCTTTGCAATGTGCTACCTTTTCCCATAGATTTATTTTTCCACTCAGTACTAGTAGACCTTACAACAGCCATCACTTTGAACATCAGCTTTAAAATAAGTGTGCTGTAAATGGTTGAGAAAAGGTTGACAGGCTGAGCACCCTTGCTCCAGAGAAAAGAGATCAGGGAGGAATTTGTCTGCGGATACACCCAGAGATGTGGTCCGAAGAGGACAAGGATCAAGTACCCCTGTTGGTCAAGAGTCAGGCTGTTAATAGGTTTAAGCCACAGAAGGAAAACTCCAGTCTGAAAACTAAGAAAATTGTATAACTGGAGGAAAAGTTAGACAGTGGAACATGTTGCCAAGACAGAGGTTGTGAAACTGGAGATATTTGAGGCTAGGCTAGACACCCATCCATCAGGGATGGCTTTGGAATAACTGAGTGAAGCCAGTGAACAATTCAAACGGCTTGACTAGATGACCCAGTAATAGTCCCATCCAATCCAAATACGTTTGAGGCTTCAGAAATGTAGTTGGCAGCTTGTCCACTTCCAGCACGGTTCTGATGTGTTACTGCCAGATGTACCATCAGTACTTTATGCTAAAGCCAGTGATGTATAAGATTGAAGCTGAAGCCAGCATTTTAATAGCTTTTTTTTTTTCCCTACTAGGTTCACCTTGCCATTAATCCATGTGAAGATCTGTTGGAAACACCTAGAAACACCAGAGTTTTCAGTCTCCTAATAAATCTGTTGTGTCCAAGAACAGCCTGTCCAAATGAGCAAGACATCCCAACAGAACACCACTACAGATGCGAGCGGAGTAAGTGTGATTCACACCCAAGCACACTCCAGTGGTTTGCAGCAGGTTCCCCAGCTGGTGCCAGTTAGTCCTGGTGGTGGAGGCAAAGCTGTGCCTCCGAGCAAACAGGGAAAGAAAAATTCCTTTGTGGATAGAAACAGTGATGAGTATCGTCAGCGCAGAGAGCGAAACAACATGGCAGTGAAAAAGAGCCGGTTAAAGAGCAAGCAGAAAGCACAAGACACACTGCAAAGGGTCAACCAGCTTAAAGAAGAAAATGAACGTTTAGAGGCAAAAATTAAACTCCTGACCAAGGAGCTGAGCGTACTGAAAGACTTGTTCCTTGAGCATGCCCACAATTTTGCAGACAACGTGCAACCTGTTGGCACTGAGACCACCACAACAAATCCAGAAAACAGTGGACAGTAGACATCTGCGACCTTACGACACAAACTCTTGAGGTGCAGCTTGTTTGCAGTGCCCATGCAGTAACCAGGCAAAAACTGTACCTTTAGTCATTGTTTTGTGGAGATTTTCTTCTTTTAGATTTAACACTGAAGATTTGTAACAATTAAACCAGAAACTGGTTAGGGTATTTGTTTTAAATATTTTTCTCCTCAAAGATTTCTGCAGATCTGAACTCCTAGCCAACAAGGAATATAATATTTAGGAGATAACATTTTCACAGGAATGTTCACTTACCATTTTAGACTTCGCATAATGGGAGGAATCCAGCAGGATGGCTCACTATAGTATCAAAAACTTGTAATTGGACAGAACGTCATTTCAATACCTTGTTATTGTATTTAAGCCCTTTGTTTTCTCCATTACATATTACAAAATGCAAATGCTGTGGAGAATGTCTGCTTTTTACTTCAAATCTGTAGAGCAAGTCCTGTAAAGCGCCATGGAGGTCCCTCCTGCCCAGTTGTAGTTAATGGGGAGGTTGTAGTAATAGTGAGGCTAGGATGCTTACCAGTGTTCACCAGAAAAATAACAATATGCTCCGATGATATATACAGGCACTTGGCCTCCAAAAGGCACATGAAGCATCATGTACCAGAGGCAAAGCAGCACACCCACAAAGCTTTTTATTTAAGCTTGTGTTCATATTGCTCACATAGTGACTGGGGCCTTATGAGAACAAGAGTTTGTTTTCAGAAAGTTTCAAAATGCTGCCAAAAAACTGTGCCCTGCAAAATTGCATTCTTGCTGGGAAGGAGGTACCGGGGAGAACAAAAAGTGCAGCTTGGCTAAGCAGTGAAAGGGGCAGGACAGCAGGTGTTCAGCTGGGATGTATGGATCGCTGCTGGCTGACATTAATCTTACAGAAATTTACAGTGATGTTAAAAATAAATGGCCCTAGTATGAATAACTGATTCAGTGGAATTTCTACAGGCATCATACAGCTGTGTGAAGGAGTATCTTTAGTCTTGTTTTATTTCCATGTAAGTTTTTCTGTAGCAACTTTTTTATTGCTACTGCTAAGTCTTTGCCATGGTCCATAATGCAGTCCTATGTGCTGTATTGAGGATTTAAACAAAGTAAAGCAGGAACTTTGATGTAACTTTAATTTATTTTTATTTTTAAATATTTCATTGATGGTATGGTTATTTTACATTTAACCTGTGTGTCTGTCTTGTAGATTACTACACTGTCTTAATTTCCCTCTTACACTACCTTTGTCCACAGATTATTTTGGAGGATGCTTGTTTGCTTTGTATCTGTACTTAGGAAAAAACTTGGATGTTATCTCTATGAAGATACTGTTAGAGAATGAAACCTTGGCAAGTTCTTTTTTGAATTTTAACTTTTAATACATGTGGAAAACTTTAATGGATTGTTTTGGATTATAGTAGACTTTTTACAGATACGTTTTTTCATTCTAACTGCATCTTAAGTTGGTAGGGTTGAAGTACCAGAAGCTAATAAAAAGTTTTGCTTGTAGTGGCCTTATTTTTCCTGTCCCTTTTCTATTTCCCTCAAGTGCAGAGTTGCCCAACTCACGCAGCTGTCTTGGAGAAATCAGTGCAACAGTTTCTGTTCCCCGCTTTCACTCAGGTTTTTGCTCCGTGGAAGCAATCAGAAACTCATTACAATTTTGTCTAAATGTCTGATTTAACAAAAAAGGAAAAAAAAAGAAATTTAAGACTGCAAATATACTGCAATTAGAGGGGAGGGGAGAGGAGCAGAACACCAAAAATTACAAGGAAAAAGATGACCTGAAGGCATCTCATTTGTTAACTGCACCTCCTCTGGTGAAAAGGCCAGCGCTAATCTCTTCCCTGGTTGTCTGACCTGTGAACTTGGGACTGTGTGGTCCTGTTGTCCTGAAGTTGGTTTGCCAAGCTGGAGTGGGGCCCTCCTCTGCCAGTCCTCTACCAGAACAGAGGCTGCAAATCTTGGCTGTTTGTTTCCGATTTTGGTGAAAATGATTTCTTAGATCTCTTGTGAGTGGGGGTGATCCTCTTTCTGAAGCTCTGAAGGGTGACTTTTCCACCTGTTGCTCGTGACAGCTCTGATCCCACTTGCTTCATGTTTAAAACCAAACCACTGAGTTATGAAAAGTCATTTGTTTGGAAAATGAAATTTCTGGTTTATCAGCCTCTGCACTGGTTTTCTTTACCGATGTTGTGGTTTAAGCCGAACTGGAAATGAGCCCCACACAGCCACTCCCGTCCCCCCACCCCCTCTGGTGAGAGAGACAAAATGCAGATTATGGGTTGAGATAACAATTTACTGGAAACAGCAACCAGATAAGAAAACAAACAGTGACAGCAACAACACTAATGACAACAGCGTGTAACACAGGGTGATGCCACGCAAAGCGCTCCCAAAGCCCAACACGACGCGGCCCTCGCTCCGCTCGCCGCTCCTGCCCCGGGACAGGAACAGAAAGGACAGCAATGGCGGCGCAGCCTCCACAGAGCACCTTTGTCTGTGGCCGCAGCCGCGCCCACACGGCTCCCGCCCCGCCCCCTCCCGGCACGGGGACAGCGATCCCCGGCCTTGGCGACACCGGGACAGCGATCCCTGGCCTTGGTGACACTGGGACAGCGATCCCCGGCCTTGGTGACACCGGGACAGCGATCCCCGGCCTTGGTGACACTGGGACAGCGATCCCTGGCCTTGGTGACACCGGGACAGCGATCCCCGGCCTTGGTGACACTGGGACAGCGATCCCTGGCCTTGGCTGGCACCAGGATAAGGATCCCTGGCCTCGGCTGATTCTGGAACAAGGATCCCCGTCCTCGACTGGCACTGGGACAATGATCCTTGTCCTTGGCTGGCACCAGGACAAGGCCTGGGAGGAGCATCAGGCTCTGTGCAGCACCTCACTACCATGATTGTAACAAATCATTGTTTTAAATGTACCGTCAGTGAGAGGCCGGTTGCAAGAAAGAGGTCAGTCTTTCTTGCTAAGCCCCCACCTGCTAGAGTAGCTCAAGGAGCAAAAGCCCTTTCCCCCAAGGTGAAGCAGCCCAGTCCGTGCGACAGCAAAGTACCTCCATCCCACCCCTCTGCTGCAAGGCACAGAAAATTACAGTGTAGGGTTGTGAAAGTTAAGATTTTCTTTTTGACACATTATTCTTAACTCCAGTCTGTGACAGAATCCAGTTCCTGTCAGTACACAAAGAGTTACAGCACCGCACGTTCACCAGGAAACCTGATTCCCATTTTCTCACTGTACCACTAAGGGAAGGGGTCTGCTCTAGCCCCCATGAGCACTGGGAGGCTGCACTCCTTTAACTACTCCTGTAGCTGCAGCCGGGTAATTGCAAGGTAAATTCAGAGTGCACCCAACCCCCGGGAGCTGGAGCAATTTGCGGAAGCAATTTACATGTATCATTTCAGAAGTGTTCAGACGTTTCTAAACACACAAATTTGCTAAGCATAACACACATTCTGTTACTTCGGTGCCACTCTTCAAGTCTGTTTGTGCCAAGGGGAAAAATCATATGGGAAAACATGATAGTAAGAATATAAAATATCTCAATGTAGTCAAAAAGAAAATTTGCCATAACCTGTCTTTTCATCCCATTAATACACTTTAAATTATTAAATATCACTTTTTAAAGTATTAAATATCACTTTGCCATTTTAAAAAAGTGATATTCCCCCTCCCCTCCCCAATTTAGGAAAAAAGGTCTAATTCACTTTTTGCTTAAGTGGATAAAAATGATCATAATTACAGAACAAACTTCTGGAATGAACAATAAAATTGATATTCACCAAATTCATGGGCCTGATGATGAAGGAAAAGGGGAGAGGGTGCCCCAGCCCAGACCAAAATGCATCCCCATGCCGGGCAGGCGGAGCAGGGAGCTGGGTGCGTGAGCGGGCGCTCCCCGGCCCGCGGCGGGTCCGTGCGCTGCCACACCCCAAAGCAGAACCGGTTCTGCCTCCTGCAGAGCCCGGCATTGCCCAACCTGTTCTGCAGCAGCAGAGCCCAGCTCGTGCCAAGATTCATCACAGGCGGGGAAAGGCCTATTAACGACACTGGGCCGATGGCTCAGTTGAAACAGTTCCAAAGCTCTCCTTCTTTCAAAATCTGTTAAATGTTACTATAAAATAGTAACTGCTGCTGAACCACGCAACAGCAGGTTTCGGAGTGCCCAAAGCAGTGAGCCATCCTCTTGGGTGTGTTCAGAGCCTGCCACAGGAAAACACTCGGGGAACGAGGCTGAGGCCATGAGCACTGTCTTGCACTGAAAAAACTGGAGTTTCAGGGGCAGATGAGTTCAGAGCAATACCACTATAGTCTCTGTGTTCTCATATCTGCAAGGCTACCAAAGCAAAGCCTGATGTCCTTCTGCAGGTACTACATTTCAGACGTGGAAGATTTCAGTCACCACAGCAGGAACATCAGTGCAGCAGCACATACAAGCTTCTGATCTCACACTCGCCCTTCCTCAAAAAACTGTTCCCCTTCACAGTCAAGAATTCCCGCACTTGCCTCTTACAAACCAATGTCAAGAAACCCCTAAAACAATGTAAATAGGCTTATTTATTAATTGAATGACATTTATGAAGTCTTCTGGATTATTTTGCAATGTTTCTTTGGTCTCCCACATGCAGTTTCCTCCATAGCAATGGGTCACCAAGCTGTTGGGAATAAAGAGCAGGTTCTTGTCACGCAGACCAACCCACTTGGCAAAAAGAGCTCTCCTAGAGCAACGTATTTGACAATATTTAAGGAAATTATATCAGGCCTAAATCCAGTCCTGGGGAGGGCACAAAGGCTGCGGCACAGTGGTTTCAGGCACCATGCAAGCCCATGTTGTGCTGTGCCCCCCATGTGAGACAGGCACTTGCAGGAGCTCACAGTTGATCCCATCGCCCACGTGTCAGTGGCCTGGTGTGAGCAACAGAAATGAGCTGCTCACACCAAGATGCTGAGATATCAACTCATCTGATCCCTTCAGTGGGAAAATCCTCATCTGGTAGGCAGTGAGACCCAGAAAGGCCCTATGCTCTGCTGTGGCTTCAGCTCCCCCTGACACAGCAGAGGGATGTTCTGAAGCGGCTTTGCAGTCAAACTGCAACAGAGCCTGAATACTGAACAGGAGTTTTGATGTGTGTGTAAAGTGAGAAAGATTATTTTTATGTAGTTACCAGCACCTAGTGCTATTTTATGATGCAAGAAATGCATTTATTATCCTGCAGGCTGATGAATACCTACAGTAAAGAAAAGCTTCTCTTGGTAATTTAAATCTTGCACGAGTGGAAAATCATTTTGTGACCAATATTGTTTGTAATGTATCCAAATAAAATTTACATGATTTCATTCTGAACTGTCTAACAATGAACAGTTAAAAATAACTCTATCATGCTGCACAGCATATACTGCTGAATGACCATGAGCCCTTCAGCAAAGATATTCCCTTCTTTCAACTTTTAAGGGTCACGAACGCCATAACCATCTATTTTTTTTAATGAACAAATAGATGAATAAATCTAATCAGCATGGGGCTGTGTGTGAAGGATCAGTACAGACACCATCCAGAGCGGAAAACTCTGGCTAGCGAAGGGTCAAAATTTGCAGAGCACCAATTTGTACTAGGGTCAGATAAAGAAGCAGGAACTGGAGCAGAAAAGCATAGTGACCACGAAGTTTTGAACATAAATGATGCCACGGTGAATTTTAATAAAAATTTGATTCTGCTTACTGCATGGATACAGATCCGTAAGAAAAATATGTCATTATGTCCACTGAGAACAACTGGTTTTTAATTCTATTTCTCACAGTACTTGTGATGAAGCTTAAAAAAGGACTTAAGAGTGTTATAATTGCTCACAGCTTTCAGATAATCCATTTGGTATTTCAGAGTCTCAATCATCAAAATTCAGATTTAATTGCAAGATACATCTGAGCTGAGATGTGACAGAAGTATAAGCCCCACAGATAAGGCAGCAGGGCTATTTAGCTGCCACTTGGTCATGTAAACTGCTGATTGCAAGCAGCAGTTGAGTTACCTGTGTATCAAGTGCTGAAGCCTTCTACCTTCCTTTTTAATGCATGAAGTTTTCCAGCTAATAGCCTGCCTGCCTGTCTTGCTACTAAGCATTGGAATAATTTTATTTTATATGCTGCAGCATTAAATCAGAATGCTGACTGATTAGTTGAGGCAGTAAGTATCATCCTGAAGTTTACTGCCTTTGGCTGGAGAGGCAGTCAAATGGTTTGGAACTGCTCTGGCCTTCTGCCATGAAATCCTCTATTTCTTCCACAGTCCGTGGGACGCATGTGAGCAGCTCCATCCCAGTGGCTGTCACCGCGATGTCGTCCTCGATCCTCACCTGCACAGGGAACACATGGTTACCACGGCATTCCAGATAGGGATGAGAAGCATATCAGACAGCAAGAGCAGCGAGGGCACAAGGTGCTGGTGAAACCCAGGCAGAGCATCACACTGCAAGCATGGAACTGCTTGTCACGACCAGCACCTTGGCATGGGGCTCTGTAGGCTCCAATTTCCCTTGGGCCACTGGCCCCTGCCACCCTTCTGGGATCACACAAGCTTTGTGGTGATCCCTGGTGTGGTGGTAGCCCCTCAGGTGTCTCAGGTGCCTCTGCTGCATTGGGTACATCAAGGACAGTACGAGCAAGGTGCTGCAACAGTGAGTTCATGCTATGTCATTCCATGGGGCCAGTAAATCTCAACCCCCTGACAGCAGGAGCAGTAAAAAGAACATTCTTCCCCGGATATGCCTCCAGCCTTCCTAGCGCATGGCTTGCTAGGGGCAGTGCCTCCTGATGCCCACAGTGTCTGTTCTCAAAGCTGTCCTGTTGCTGAGCTGCAATTCAGGTAGCTACTCTTTGCACTTAAAACTTCTCTCTAAACACAATAAACTTTCAAAGTGAAACTTTGAACATGAAATAGCTTGCAGCTGATATTCCAAACACTGAATTTTGAGCTGATGAGAAAGTCCTAAGCAGGTCAGACATTTCTTTTAAAATACAATCACTAAATTTCAAACCATGGAAGGAAAAAGCAGATCCTCTCAACTCTTGCTATTAAAATGAAGTGTGCTCCATTTCTGTTTGTCTCTAATCTCTCTTACCAGTAAATGTGCCTACACAGTCATTCCCGTTATCTTATCAGAAAAATGTTGTTAAGTTGCTAAGCTGCAATAAAAGCAATTTTAGTAAGGTGCAAATCCAAAAGAACACAAACCCTGGATACTCCCACCTTACAATTGCTTTAATTGTTTCTGACCTCTTGACATTTTCAACTAAAAATAAAGCTGGTTAACATTTGTACTTCTGATTGCAAAATAATCCATTTGTTCAAACAAAATGAGTCATCCAGTCCTTATTAAACTGTTTAATGATGTCTTTGCCAGATTATTTCTTTTACTTGGTATCAAGTTAAGTGTATTATAAAGCAGAATTAAATAAACAAACTCCATTGAGTTTACACATTTGTTTTGGACAGCTGTAAATTTGAAGCTGTGAGGCTTTGTACGCTCAGTGTGCCTGAAAGGCTGGTGCCTTGCTGCAGAGGAGATCAGCAACACCTACAATGCACTTGAACAGATTTTACCAGGATGGGCTTTTTGACTCACTGCTTCAAACTTGACCAGCTGAGCAAAACATAACCCAAGGATTCAGCAGGAGGGTCCCACTGCATCCAAAGGCACATCCTGCCGTGTACCTGTCCTGCTGGGTCTTGGGCCTGGGCACAGCCTGCCTGGGTGGACCAGTCCCTGCCAAAAACCTGATGGTACCAGGCAAACCCTGCAGGAGTGCCAGAATCCAGGGTCAGACCTGGTGAGATGGTAAAAGCCAAAGCACCACACTGGCAAGCCCAACCAGTGTAAATGGAGCTGGGCACAGCAATCATATGGAAAGTAAAAATGTCAGTGCAAAATTAAGTCTGAGAACAGAGGGAAGACCAGCCAAAACAAGAACTGACTGCCTACAGAGAGAGCCTTTCCCAAGTACTGCCAGCTTCACAAACCTCCCCCTGCTTGAGCTGAAATTCCCCAGCTACATAGGCATATCAGCCACAATTCATCTGCTTAACCAGTAACGTTAGCAAAAAAGCAAGAAAAATGGTTTGTGTTTTCTGGTTCTGTGTTTCATGCCTTCACCAATACCTTTGCACTCTTTGGGAGGATGGACTGACTTAAAAGCAGAGCAGATGAAAGCTCGACTATAGTGGGAAAGAAAAGTGGGGCAAGGTGTCTGTCCACACTGTACTCTATCTAGGCCACAAGAAAAAATCAGGATGGGGAAGGAGCTGGAAAATAGTTAAGAGTGATGAAAGGACCAGGGACAGGAAGGTATAGTGAAGTCAGACAGGACTGACAAATAATGGAGACAGAGAGCTGGGGCTGGCTAAGGAGGCCAGGTAGGGAGATCCTGGTGGAGGTGAGAAGTGAGACATCCTGAATGAGGAGAGCACACAGGGGGCTGGAGCTGCCAAAGGCAGGGAACTGAGAGTGACCAAATGGAGGAGGATGAGTGCTACACACAGTGACTCCTCGTATAGGAAGGGCATTGTTAAGAGATCATATAATTGATCCACAGCTGTGATCTGCTGTGAAAAGTGGGACAGCCAGTACTGTCACATCAGCCTGCTCAGCATCAGCACCTCCAAATGATCTTTGGGATGTAGACGGAGGCACACAGAGCCACCGGTCCCCTGGGGCCTAATCCATCACTCCCTATGAACATGCCACTTCTTTCACCAGGATCTAACCCTTCCTCTACTGGAGGAATCTCACCTGAAATGGATGCTTGCCACAACAGAGAAGACAGATTTCCCATTTTCAGTGCCGAATTTTTCCTTTGCCTAAAAGCAACATGAGTGCAGAGGAACAGGCTCTCAAGGGGATGGAAATGGTTTCATGTGAACTTTTCCTTCACACCTTCCATGCTTCACCCTGAGTTTAAACTCAGCAGCAGCAGCACGGCAGCTTCAGAGGACCTGCAAAACCTTCCCCATAGGAGCGCCTGTCATTTGGTCTTGTCTTCTGTCCAAATGGAGAAAAGATGCTGGATCTGCCTGGCAAGGCTCACTGGCTTGGGACTGCCTTTCCCGGAGGGGGACAGTGGTTATGAAACTCACTCTCAGAGCTGTCCCTGTTTGCAGGCTCTTTGTTCATCAGTGCTGCTTGTTTCAGGGCTACAGAGTGGTTTGGAGTTGGGCACTCAAGTGTGAGGCTCACTGCACCCCCAGCTTTCAGGGTGCTCTGCAAAACCCTAGGAGAGGCTTTACTGTTTCGGTGTGAAATGGCACACTTCAGAAAAACACTCCTGTAAAGATGCAGTGGTCAGGAATGTCAGGACTGTTCCTAAAATCCCTTTTTCTTATCATGGGTAGTGGCATGATCTGTCTAGATAGACCCGACTGCACAAGTGCCTAACACCAGTAACAGGCCATCATGTGGCCTGACTCAATGGTCCCAACTCTGTCCCAAAGCAGGGCCATGGGGGCACAGCCAAGGACAGCACAGGAGTTAAATACCAGGGCTGCTGTCAGCTCTGTACAGCCTCGCACTTTGTCCTGACTTACTAATACAGTCACGCTCCCCAGAGCCTCCTGTGTTACCTTCCAAGGGAAACAAGGTTGTAACACTTATTAATTTCTTTTGGATGATAAGATACATACAAAGCTTTTGACAATCAAGAAACTATTTTGGTCAATTAAGTAATCCAGATTTGCATGATGACAGATCCTAGATGTCAAAAAAGGCAACTAGTGAAGTGTCCCCTTTTTTTTTAAATCTATTGAGCATTTGTTTGATTATGGCTGTGGAAAGCAGTAACACTATCGCTGCAAGACCTTGGAGTGGGACACTTGCCTGGAAATGATGACAGGACGTGGCCACAGATGGGACCATCCAAAGCAGACGAGCACACATCCGGCTGAAGGACCTGTGTGTTCCTACAGCTGGTGTTCCACAGAGGCAGCTGTGTGTAGCCAAGGGAGCTTATTTCAACTCAGCCATTGACTTACCAATAATTTTTAACAGAGCAAACTTGTCACGAGCAGAGTTTGACTTCTGTATCTCAGAGGGATTGGTTAGGAAACAGAGCTGCCCTTACATCAAACCTGGGTACAGGCAAGGGGTGCAGGGCTGGGGAAGGCACTTTCCTGTTGTTACACACAGTGGCTATGCCAAGATGTTTTCTATAGAGGCTCTGTGCTCAATGACTCTCATCCCATGCTGTAGTCTTCCTGGCACAAGCAGGTTTCATTCACAAGCAAGTCCTCATGTCAAGAGAACCTTTATTTTACATGTCCACATTTAAATGTTCACATTTTTATAGAAGGGGATCAATATTAGTAGGGTGAGGCCACGTATTTTATTAGATTAACTAATACAGATGGAAAAAAAGCCTCAGGTGCCCAGTCCCTTCATACAGGCTCCAAAAGAAGCATTAAACTACAAGCTAAATACAAGTTAGAAACAGCTGGTGTTACTTTAACCTAATTATGTTAATTGGACAAGAGAAAAGGGTTAAAGAAGGTTTATAAGCAACTAGCAGTAGTTTTTGTGTTGCCTACACCTATCACTCTAATAGGTTGAACCTGAGTTGATTGATGGGCTTTTGGGCCAATCGTGCTTTTTCAATTTTGCATATAAAAGCCCGTGCAAGCAAGGGAGATTTCTTTTTGTTTCTTGCCTCAAGGGCTGAGGGGTGGCCGAAGGCAAAGGGCCCCGGGCCCAGGTCCGGGCCAGGCCCTCCCCTCCCAGGGGAGAGCTGTTCCCGCTCCGCAGGCAGCGTGTGACCGAGGCCGCGTGGCCGAGATGATCCGAGGCCGCCGAGACCCCGCACGGGACCGCCGGGGCTGGCGGGGCACCTTTGCATCCAGCACAGCTCTCGCCAAAGCCGAGGAAACGCCACACACCGCAGCCGACAAAGACACCTTTTCTCTCAAGTCAGCGAGGGAGGAAGAGAAAAGTAAAGTCACATGGGACAAAGCTGAACACGGCGACCCCAAGGTCAGAAACAGAAGGGAAGAGGTGAGACCACGTGGGAAGGCAGCTAGATGGCGACAGGAAAAGAGGGCTGTCGCGCTTTTGGGGAGGAGCTTAAAAACGCTTCCTCGCAAAGCCGTAGAAAGGACTTTAATCCATTTGGAAAAACTTGGGGGGATGGGAAATTCTTGTGCAGCCTGTGACTTTAAAGAAAGGCCCACGCCAGGCCATATAGAAGTTATGAGAAGCTGTTACAGAGAGGCCCACGCCAGGCCACATAGAAGTTGTGAGAAGCTGTTAGAGATTCGAAGCAGAGAACCTTTGCTTTCAGGCTGAGATATCTTTAAAAGACTGAAACCCCATTTTGTCCTGTGGCCCATGACTTGGCAGTGTGGGAAGACTGCGAAAGATTCATGGGACAGATACCTTTTTCACTTCAACAGGACCGGGCGGACTGTAAAGGTGTGAAAATTCTATGGCACAGTAGAAGAACCTTTCTTCCTTACGCAGAAAAAGACTCTTAGAAGAAGTACAACTCTTACCAAAATACCAGGTTTTTGTTTTGTTTTCACTTGTGAAAGGTTTGTGGTAAAGGAGGAGGCATTGGGAAAGAAAGGCGTTTAAAGGTTTGCTTTAATTTCTTATCATTTTTTTTTTTCATTCTGTTAGTAATAAATTTTCCTTTATATTGCAACTGTTTAAGTGTGGACCTTGTTTTGCCCCGAAGTTTCTTTACTTTTTCCTCAATAAATCCATATTCCCCTTATGCATATAATTGGATTTTGTGTGTTTGGCATTTAAACCAGCATCAAACGACGGGTTTGGCGTTTAAACCAGCGTCAAACCACAACAATCACTTCCCCTAAAATAACTTTTAAAGAAAGTGAAGTATGTACATTGTGACAACTGCTTTCCTATGAAAACTTTAGAAGAAATGCTGTGTAGCACTATTACTGTGATATAATATGCAATGTCAAAAATTAGATGAGCATTATTTTATTGCCTGGTAAACTATTTCATTTCACAATACAAATTCACAATAAGCTCAGAAACAAAACCTAATCTTCTGAAAAATAAAAATCAGGACAGAGACAACTATATAGCTCTCTGAACCAAAGGCAGAAGCCGTTAAATATCCTGCTTTTTATTTGGTTTAACATTTATTCTGAGTAAGGGAAGTACTACTGTTTTGAAAAAGATTGTAGTATTAGCGGATCTTCAAATTTTTGGGCTTTGTAGATCTGTTTAATTTTTAAATGAGAAAAATCTGTAAACAAAAGAAAGTAATGCATTTATCACCTGTCTTTCAGCATTTTCTCTAAGTTGCATAGTTTTCAGATATTAAGTCTAGTGCTAGTTCTACAAATCCTAGGGAAAAATAAAGCCTGAACAGAGACTGAATGTGTAAGGCCAAAAAAAGACTGAATGGCTTTACTGTGTCTTTGAGAAAACATCATATGAACTGCATGAATCAGTAATCAGCTTATGAAGAATGGAAATGTCATACCCTAAAGGGCAGCATTTGGAGTCAGCATTTCCCCTTCCCTGAGGATTTGGCTGCTTTTCCTGAGCAATACATACAACCGTGTGCACATCCCTCTATTTGCACATCTGTGTTTATTTAGGAGTGTGTGGGGCAGAGTCCAGGCAGAGCAAAGGTGCCCTGGGCCAGGCACTGTGCCAGCATCCAGCAGCAGCCCTTGTCCCACAGGATTTATGACCTCGGTAAGCTGGACCTTGGTTTTGCAGATGGAGAACTGAAGTACATGTGACTGAAACGTCCCAAAATTGGCCAAGGAAGTTGGTGAAAGACTGAACTCAACGGCTGTCAAGTAAAGCCTGTAGGGCTTCAGACAGGGCAACATCCCCTGACCACTGCTTGCTTCCCTCCGGAGGGATCTGTACTTGACCCAGAGGAGCTCGTTTGGTAAAAGCCCCAATTAAAGAGGTCCCTGAGCAGCAGGGACAGCCACAAAGGCTGTGTCTGTGCTTGAGGCATGCAGGAAGGTGGGCTGGCGATGGACCTGTCCCAGCAGTGCAGGCAGCCAAGGAAAGCTTGTGCTGACTCTTCTTCTTTCCTGCTCCTGCAGCTTCTACAATCTCTTCATGGCTAACTCCAGGCAGCACAAATTACAGTAAATGGCTACAGTCTTGTCCTTTCTGGCACCCTACAAGAGCTTTGCTTTCTCAATGCATAGACTTGTCACAGTCAAGAAAATTATCCAAAGCTCCAAAAAGATGTGAATTCAAGGTGAATTTATTAAAAATCCACAAATTCCCTGTGCGGACAGACTCAGAATTACAGTGGTGTTACTTCAGTGAACGTTAGTTCATTTTTGAAGTGAATTAACACTAAACCCAATTAAGAACATTTTAATTAGTGCTGAGCTCTGCAGAGGGAAACGGACTACTTATTTCCTTTTGTAGAATGTATTTTTCTTTTAAACTTAAAGGGAAGATTGGACTGGCTGTAGTGAAATCTTCAGCTAGAACTGACAGCAATACTAGCCCCTGTAATATTAATATTTGTCAGTAAAAACAGGGGGCTTTACAAGATCTTTTTTAATCCCATAGAAAGAAAGTTTTCTGGCATGCTTTTGTAAGAAATACTCACTCACTCTGGATAAACTAGAATGAAACATCTTGTACATAACTAAGCACTCTACACAGCATGAATTGCATCTTCTATTTATGCAGAATCAAGTCAGAATGGTAAAGATGGAAAAACTTATTTTGATTGCATTATAATTCAGCTTTTGTGAAGAATTCAGAAATATTCAGATGTATTCCAGTCTAAGATTTTATGTTTATTCTTCTCCTGGACAAAATCAAGTGACAACATCTGGCTCAGGGTATGTGTGTATTATTATTTTTTCTCTCTAAGTAAAATGTATTGTTCACGGGGGGATCAGAGATTTAGATTTTTGCTCAATCGTTTTTGGGCCGCCCTTTCTTTTAGCAAAGTTTGTTGGCTAGCTCTCCTTACAAGTCATCATTACAGGAAGCTAAGCAAAAAACGAGGGAACAAAGTTAGACTTTGCTTGAAATCGTTGCAACAAAAGTGCCTGATCCAGCAATTTATTAGCAAGGTAGAGATCCCATGCTGTCACTCCTATTCTGTGCAACCACAGGCAGCAAGTGAGCCACAGGCACACCTCAAGCTGCAGAGCTGGAGCGGGCATTCACAGCCGTTTGGGAAAAATGTGGGCTTTGCTGAGCAATTTCAGGGAAAGCTCACCAGGAATCAATTCAATTGCCTAAAAACTCACAAAGTGTTTACAAGGAAAATGAAGACAGTTAAACCTGTTTCCACTGCAGTGTCAAGCTACACAAGCACATCATAGCATTCTTTTAAAATACATTTCAGCGTGTGGTGTCGTACAGAATGTGCTCACAGTTAGAAAAAGCAGAATTAGCTGCCTTTTGTTCACCAGTACCTCAGTTGTCTGGCTGGCAAATCTTGATAAAGAAACAACACAGAGACAGATAATGTCCCAGACCTCAGCAGTGAATTAAGTATCAGCAAGGGTAAAGTCCTGTGTCTCTCGATAAGGCTGCACCCACATCGTGGGTGGCTGCCCTAGAGCCCGGTTGGCTCATGTGACTGGGGACAGCATACACAGCTTTTCTGTCAGGGCTGGTGGTTCCAAAGCAGCTCAGACCAAAGTGCTACAGTAATCACCCTCTCACGGCTGGGGTACAGTGATAAATTAGTCAATGGCAGCAGCAGACAATTCCTAATGAGTGACTTTTCATACCAGAAAATCACTGCCACTGCCAGTGATTGCTTGCTGTATTGAGACTTAGCAGAAGAGCCATGGGGAGGATGGGTCATTGCAGCTGCCTGCTCTACCTCCTCTGTGCAGGAATACAGAAGCTCGGAGAACAATGTGGCACCCTTCAAATGCTTGCCCTGCTGAAATAAAAACCCACTGGAAGCACTGCAACTGGTGAACGCTCTGTGAGGGCAGTGGCTTTGAATGGGAAATGTGCCCTGGACAGTATGTACAAACAAGGCCCCTCTGCTTGCGCAGCAGCTGCTGCATGGGAATGATTGCCCAGATCACCTCTACTTCCCGAGGTGGCTAATCCTCCTGCACGTACTGCTGCCTGAGCCTGTCACACTGAGAGCGGGTGCTCAGGAAGACCATCAGCCATTCTTCTGGAAAACAGGGAAGGCTCTCATAAGGCACAGGTTTCATGCCATTCTGTCAATAATCCAGTAAGAGCAATTATTGCTGTTTTCATCTACTGCCTGCCCAACTTAAACAGCATCAGGCTCTTCTGCCCTGGCAGGAAGCACTGGACTGTGCTGCTGTCAAGGAAGCCTACTCTGGATTACAGATCTCAGTCTCATATTTCCTAACATACATGTTTCACGTATTAGACAGAACACCTATCTTGCAAGCCACTGCATGGTGCTGGCAGAGGATATTTCAGTCAATGGGAAAATATGGGTCTCTCATTAATCAGACATCACTAGTACAAAACCACATTAAAAAATTAGAATAAAACCCCCCAGTTTGTCTGCAGAGTCAAATGGTCCAAATGACTCAAGGTGCTGCTTCAGGAACAACCCTATGTGCAATACATTATAACTCCCAAAAGACTTCTCCTCAGATACCTAGTAGGGGCAAACAAAGAGAAAACCAATTAATAAAATCATCTTCTAAGAATTACTCACCCCACCAAATCCCCTAAAACGCCGCAGGACGTCGTTGTTGATGAAGCAGGACTGTGCAGGGTCACTCAGGGCTTGGTCCAGGAGGTGGTCGATGAAGTAGATGCCTGGCTCGATGGTGAGCACCATGCCCTGCTCCAGGCGGCGGGCGGTGCGCAGGCTCCGCAGCCCCGGCACGTCGATGCGCTCCACTCCCTGCAGGAGAGACACTCGTTCTCTCAGACACAAAGGCAATCCACGGATGACCTTATATCAAGCCCTCCTATGCTGACTGCTCCGTAAGACACACAAAATACAAAAAATAATCATAAAGGACGGAAACTTAGCTATGCAATTACCTCCCTCCCATCAGTCCTCATTTAGCTTTCACATGGAGTGATGACCAGTTTTCAACTCAACACCCAAACTGTTTTTTGCACCACAGAAATCTTGGCTTTGCAAGATACACTTGGTACTGTTACTCTCTACCTTGGGAGAAATACTGCACTACAAAGCAAAAACAATTACTCGTACTATTCCTTGCTCTACCCTCCCTTGCAAGTATGGTAGTGTAAGTGACATGCAAATCTTGAAATGCCCCTGCCACGTCATGGCTGAAACAGCTGAACTATGCAGCAGAGAACAATTTCTCCAAGGATATGCAAATACTTATTCTCACCAAATGTTATTAAAATCACACATTTATGATCTTGATTCAGGAGCAATGAGTCTACACATGACCTCATAAAAGCAGCCCATTTAAACTAAACCTTTGTCAGATTCAGACTTTCAGGCAACACGGTGCTGATTGGTATTATTAAAAGTTAAGTCAAAACAAGTTCTAACTAGTAAAACATTCTCTTCTTCACAAAAGCTGGTAAAACAAAATGATCTATGAGGATGTGCTTAGTCAAGGAATTAGAAACACTGCAAAGACTAGTTCTGGATATCAATTTTCTTCCCCCAAATGTGCCAGGTATTGCAATATCAGAATAAATATATCTCGATCCCATTAGCTTTTGGAAAATTCTTTGCAACTGTAGCAAAATTTCCCCAACAAATTATTGTAATGACTCGTGAACAGCTCACAGGCCTGCCAGCTTGCAATCGTGCACATACACTCTGCTCATGAAACCTCTTCTGCTTTAGCCAGCGAGTCAGAGGTTAACATGTCTGCGAGACCACGGTGTTATTTATCTGGTCTCCACACAGCTTTCCTGAATTTTGCTTCTGGCCAAAGCCACGGTACGTTCCTTTGCCGGCAGAAGGGGCAACTGGTGTCAGCATCGCTATCAGCATGACTGGTATCACGAGGATGAAACTTCCCTTTTCTCCCAGACAAAGCCCTGCCCAGCGCTACCCTCGGTGCTGGGGCACCATGTCCTGGCACAGCTGAGCTCCCGAGTTTCTGCCAGGCCAGTCCAGTGGGACAGAGGGAGGCCAGAGCACACCCTGCACGTTACCAATGTTTTCATCTTACTGAATCATTCCCTCTTCAGAGTGGGTACAGCCCTGCAGTACTGTTTGCTCTTGAGCTCCACTTTTAGTTCAGAAAAAGCCTATTTTACAGAAATACTGCTTTGCAGCAGCCCCTTCACAGTGTTTGCTTTATTCTCACTGGTCACCCAAGCAATGCTGGGATTGCTTTTCTTTCCTTTGCAGAGCTTGATCTGTTCCAACGTACAGCACCTTATAGCAGCCAAGATTTCCAAAGCTTACCAGCCTGGACATTTGGATGTAGGTTTGCCCATTTTGACTGTGTATTTGATATGTTTTATGCCGTATGTTTGATTTGGACTTTGCAGAGCACTATATTACACCAAAATAAGAAACCATGATTGTGTTTTACTGAGCCTAGGAAACAAGAATACTGTGATATTAAGCAAGGCATTTTGAATTTGTATTCTTATCAAAACTCAAAGAAAATCAATATATTTCTAAACTTGAAACAATAACTGCATTGAAATGGAGCCATTTTTTCTCTCATAATGCCCCTTGGGGTTTGGCATGTCACACATTCATTGTAATGTGTAAAGGAAATGAGGGCATCCAATCTTGTGGATTAATCTCTCCATGAGCTGTAAACAATTAGATTAGTGTCTGGACCTTTTGGTGCCTCGCCAACTATCTATCGGCTACTTTACAACAAACAACCCATATTTAGCTTTTAAGTACACTTCTCAATTCTACTTGTAAATGCCTTTTCCCAGGCAGTCAATCCAAGACAGATGCTAGAAAGACAAATACAGTGCGAGGAAAACAATGGCAAACATCCTCTGAAGGCAGCCCTGGCACAGCATCCATATTTTTTTGCCTTTACTTAAAATAAATGGTGTTTCACATCAGGTGTGACAATAAAGCCTCAGTAGCCCCCTTTATTTATCTCTGTACAGCTGCTAAAGCAATGGTAGGCATTTAGTCTAGACTGCTTGCAGTCTGATCCTGCTTTTAGTTCTTCCTTCAAGAAGCTAACAGCAACTCAGGAACAAGACCCAAGATCCACATTTGGAAATGTCTCTCAGCAATGCAAGGAGACTCCCTGAGGCACCTGAATATTGCTGCTCATGCAAAAGTAAAATTTTAACTTCTCTGGAAGGAATTCGCAAAGTTTTTTTGATATTCACCCCATCCTATCTCAGTCCTGGGTTGTGCTGGCTCTAGGTTTCATCTCCAGGTCTTTGGATTCTGCAGGTACTGGTGCAGCTATATGCCTGCCATGAAAGCCTTCAAAGAAAGGGTAACACTGCTCAGCTTTTCAGAGCTGAAAAGCAAGCAGGGCAGCAGTGGGTGGGCTTCTCCCTTTCAACAGAGATTAGCAAGGTGTTCACCAGGAGATGTGTGAAATGGATGAAGAGAGACAGGTTCTGGCTATGGCTTGTATGTGGCCACTCACACTCTGAGCAGAGGACAGCCCCAATCCAATTTGCGGTGAGGCTGAAGGACAAAATGAGCTGGCACAGGAGAAAAGCAGAGAGGGGCCAGTGACCAAGCTGGGTAGATGACAAAACCCCTTCTTTTGAGAACAGTGCTGGATTAAAACATACTTCAGACTATGACTTCAGCAGCCCAAGTGACAGCTGATCTCTAGGCACTCATGACCATCTCAGTAGCCACCACGCCCATCAGGTCCAGGGGCTGACAGCTCTCCGTCTGCTGTGGTTGGTTATGAAAAGTAGGACAAACTGAGGATTTCTTTTAATGACTGAAACACCACAACCCCCAAACAGAAGATGACGGGTCTGAAACAAGACCTGTCACTTTCCATCAAGTCAAACTCTATTGGGAGCAAAGCCTGACAGGGAAACCTCGCACTGTCATCCATCAGTACGAATCTTCTGCCATGAATGGACTTCCTTCTTTGTGAGGAGGAAACTTCTGTACATCTCGCAGCTAAACAACTCAAGCTTTGTTTTCAACAATGACCATGATGTTGTTTTGCAGTCAGATGAAAAGAAGAGTAAAAATGTGAGTGCTGGTACAGCAGCCGTGTGGGTACCTGTTTCTATCACCATTATATCCTGGAGGCCTGGCCACTGAGCAGGACCCTTGTCACAGTGCTGCATGGAGAGAAAGTATAAACTGGTAATTTTTCCCCAAAAAGCGTACAGAATAGTATAGAACGTATTAATGCCTAGGCATCTAAAAAGAGACTTGCAGTTATATTCTGTGAAAACTAGATTTTGAATAACTGTTTATTCTCCTGTATATTGCAACAACAGACTATATCTGAAATTGTTTTCTAAGGCTGAATTTATTTGGAGGTTCTGCTCACATTTTAAAATTGAGACACTCCTCCCACAGTAAGCACAGATGTATGATACTGTCATTTTTGACTGTACTCCTGCCAAGAACATTGGATTCCAATTAATGGTTCATCTAAGGTAACAAAACCCAGCATGTCTAGGCAATAAGGACTGTCAAGGGAACAAGAGAATTATTATGTAAACTAATTTTATTACTCTGTAAGCAAAATAAAAGTTCAAATTAAGTGTACAGTAATACAAAATCTTACTATTTTTGGAATAAGCAGGGCATTAGGAAGTATGCAAATCTGCCTATTTCCCAGAAAAGGGCTACGGAAGACTAGAATTTACAATATCCCCAGAATATCTCAGTGTAAAGATGAACTACTGCTTGCTCCTAAGCAACTCCAGGGTTAATATGTTGCTTTTTCCATGGACGAACTGCAGTGTGTATCATGCTGGACCTTGTTCCACAGGCACTGTCTATCAGGCAAAGCAATCAGAAGCAGAGATAGCTCCAGGCCCGCTTGGGCCTGATCCTGGGTTTGTCTTTGGATCAGGGCAGAAGAAAACCACAGGTGATGTCCCTGTGCTGGCTGGTCCTCACCCACAGGGCCATGGCCGTAGCTAGAGATGCACAAGTGCAGAGACACGCAAGGGCACCCTACCTCCCAAAACCAGGGGCTGCAAGCTGGCATCATCCCAAAGTTTCCTCAAGCCAGCAATGGCAACAAACCCCAGCCATGGCAGTGAACACCTAAGCTACTCATAACTGCAAATACTGAGCCGTAGTAAAAGACTCATTAGTGACACAATCTAGTTTCACGTACTCTTTTCCAGCTAAATCATCACAGAACTTTTTGGAGCCTGAGACTGTCCCAGTTGGAACACATCCAGTACAGTGAAGTCCTAACCACCTTACCAAGCTAAGTGCAATCAAGTATTTAAATTAATCAGAATACTAACATTACATTTAGATAATATGAAATAAGCACCAAAGTGAAATCTCAGCTCTTTTACTCTTCTGTATTCTCCCACTGCATATACCCAACTTCTAATTAGCTCATTTAATGTAAAAAGAACAGAGCTCTGTGCAGCTAAGAAAATAAAAGTCTTGAATTCCATTTCACGTGTCTCCTGGTCCCTCCTCTCCAAGCCCTTGTTTCACTTGCTGAGTGTTACTAATGAAGATTAGTTTATTCAATCTATCCCGCTTTTCCCCAGCAGCCTGAGCTGCCTGTAGTCACCTGAAGGAACTGCTGTCAGTCCTGCCTTTGAAATCAGCAGCAGGTTACAGGAGAATATGCCCCAAGCACCACATATCACTCGTGGCATCTGCAAATCAAAGCTCCCACTTCTGCAGGAGAATCTAATTACTAGCTGGAGCTTTTGGGACACAGCTCGAAGTTAATATTGGAGGAATAGAGGACAGACGATGTTTAACTGGCTATTTTACTTGAACTGTTTTCATCTTTCTCTAAGTATTAGCTGTGGTATCAGGTTTAAGTTACCTAGTAATTTTCCGGTTATTGCAGGGAATGAGGAAAAATCATCTGCCACTTATTCGAGGCACTGCTGCCTGATGATTCAGCTGGAGCTGAATTTCAATCCATCGTTACAGTGTGGTTCTGAGCAGAACTCCCCATGTAATTTTCGCTTTCTGATCCTCTGATGTTACCAAGCTCCAGTGCTATCATAATGGAAATAACAAAACATATGGACTACAGTTTTCTCTTTTCTTAAAACCTAAGTTTGAGAAAAAAAGAGATAGCAAATAAGTTTGAGAAAAGAAGAGATAGCAAATAGTAAAAATCACCAAGTTGACAACTACAGCATTAACCTGGAAGATGAGGAGAATATTTAAAAGAAATTTATAAGAATTTTATAAGAAATAAGATAAAGAATTGCAAAAGCTACCAACAACACTGTTTTAGAATGAAACCAATGACAAGCACCATTTAAAATCTAATGAACAGGTTTCTTGTGATAAACAGAAAGCAACACAGGCAATAGTCTTAAATGAAAGGCTTTTTTCTTTTGTGATCTTTAGATACCATTAGTGAAAACTGCATAGCAAAAACCCTAAAGTATACCAATGCTACCTTACTTTTTTTCATGTAATTGAAAGCAGAACTCTACTGTTTCGGTTTTTCTCTCCTAACTGCACCTAGAATGAATTGTTCAAAAACATGCAAGCTCCATTAGTTGCTGCTAAAATTTCAGAAATATTTGGACAATAAATATTCAGATAAAAACTCTGTTAGCACACAAAGTCTTTTGCAACGAACTTCAGTAAGTCAAAGAAATGTAAGCAAGTATCTCCATCAAAAAAAAATTAAACAGAACTAATGAAACCCAAACCAAGTAACTAAAAACCTCAAGTCCATAACATTTTCTTTCTCAGTGGAGGAGGGGAACTCTGTGGTATGACAGGGCATGTCTGCATCATGGCACTGCACTGACACAGCACCTGAGCCTTCCCTCCTCTTCTGCCTCTGCTCAAGTCCTAAGTTTCCATAAACACCCAGACTCCAACATCTGTCCTCACAGGGAAAAGCTGCTGGGAACTGATCACAACTTTTCTGAACACAAGATGACACAGCAGGGTGAGAAGATCTATTAGCCTAACTCTGGGAGAGGTTTAAACCCCACAGAAAAATCCTAGGCTGCAGGAAACTCTCCTGGTTGGTGTTCGACCCAGGAGGTAACAATAAGCACCACGCTTATTATCAGTGCAGCTCTGCATGAAAATGCAGTTTTCACTCATCTGTTTCCTTCCTGCATGCTGCCTGCTCAGTGGCTGTATGTTTTTGCTATGCAGGAATTCAAATAATAATAGCAATAATAATAAATTTTAAAAATAAAAAAAAAAAGAAAAAAAAGGAAAAAAAAGAAGAGGAAAAAAAAGGAAAAAAGGGGATCCCATGAAGCAGAAGCAGTAGGTTTTTTCTCTTTTCTCAAGGTGTACAATCACTTGCAAGAACAAAACCAAAAGTTAAAACTAATGAAAAGCCCTTTTCACTCTATGTAAAGTAAAGGCACTCTAAGTGCCTTCCATACAGATTGTTTCATGTTTGCAGGCCCTGGGTATACAAAGCTGGAGCAAGGCTTTGCAAGGTTATGGCAAGTGAAGCAATTTGCATCACCAGGGCCCTACATAACAGCTTTAGGCTTCTTGGTAAATTCACTTCATCCTCTGATCCTTAAAGGAAAAAACATTAATGCATCATTTGCAATGCTAACCACAAAAAATTGAAATCTTCTGCTTCAGCATGAAGTCGGATACATAAGGAAAATAGTTTTTGCCAGAACAAGATTATTCCTGTGTTCTCCAGTACGTTTGGTGACTTAAGTTCCCAGTCAGTCATCTGGGATCTGGGAGCAAGCTTTCTGTTAAAGCCAGACACAGCTTGTGCACAGCAGAGATGTTCCCCAAGCATGCAGTGATGAAGGACCTGGATAACTCCAAAACAAACCTCTAAACTTAATTTGTGATGCAGAATAGCAACAAAAGGATCAGCTTTTTGTGAGAATTGAATTAAAAATTTAAACTAAGGTAAATCTTATAATTTTAAAAAACAAAATGAAATTAAACTCTTAATTCATAAGATGTTAAAATCACAGTAGCTATTAACCTAACTTAAATTAACTGGCTTATTATTATAGAAAGTCATCAAATGTACTTAGCATTCTTTAGAGCCTTACAGTCAATAATATAGCATGAAATTGAATCAACTCAAGCATCTAGAGACACGGAACCTAGATTTAAATGAAAACTTCAGCCTCATCTACCTCAGGGTCTGAAAATTTGGGACCACCTACCAGATTTTCTTCACTGCAACAGGCACAAACTCTCATTTATATCCCATATTGAATTTACCCAGAAACAACTGAAAGAATGTGAGAAAACCATCCCCATGATTAAATTTTACAGCAGAAGCTAAGCCCAGTGGGGTTTTCACCCTTTGAAGCAAGCTCTGTCTGACTGAGGGCCAGATTTTCTGAAATGATTAGTACCACTGGGGCTGAATTTTCAGAACTGCTTGAGCTGCAGTCAGACCCTCAGAAGAAGCAGACGGATTTTCAAAGCAGCGCTCGACGCTCAGTTTCCCGCGAGGAAAAGCGCGGTGCATGGCAGGAGACGCGGCTCCCCAGGGAGCTCCTGACTGCTCAGCACTCCTGAAAACCAGCACCTTTACTTGCGTGTTTCAATGGGAAACACTGGTGCTTACGCTACTGTGAACATGTTGTCCTAAAATGAGGTTGCCAAGACACATTCATTGCTGGCCAAAACCAATTATTCTTTATCACAGCAAAAAACAGGAAGGGAAATGTTATATTTTCTAATATCCCAGAGTATACTTTGCAGAAAATCTGCAAGCATTTACAACATTTGTCAAAGAAGAAGAAAGTGCTTGTTCAATGCTGCATGTGAAAGCAGCTTACTGGAAAAGATGAAAATTTATTATTGCCAATTTTGAAAAAAGAAATCTTTGGCTACCAATGAATAACTAATCTAAGCTAACAATGTCTGGAAATAGTTTTTTTGGAACAGACAAAACTTTCTGACGGATAAAAATTAGGAAATTAACGTTTATTGTATTATTTCAAATGCAACTGTTTACACTTGAGGAAAATAATGGAATAATATCCACTTGGAAAGTTTTTATTTTTAAAAAATCGTTTGTAATACTCCCAAAAATTCCCTTGGCCAAAACCAAAGAAGTTGCTTTTTAACCAGCTAGAAAAAAGAGCATGATACTACAGGCATGGGCTCAGTGTACAATAAACACCAAAATGGATTTATAAAAATCTTTGTGAAGATCTCGCTAGCTGGTAAACATTTAAGATGCCCCACAAATCACTTCAGAGTGTACCACATGTCTTCAAAATGTGTTTTTCCATGAAACAATGAGGCATGGATAACAAGTCTTCTTCCATTTAATACAGACACTGTGGTAGCCAGTGAATATCCCAGTCAGGGAATGAGAGTCCCCTAAAGGGACAGATCCCAAGAGAGCTCCCCAGGTTCAGGTGACTAAAAAGGCCTCTCCCAGGCTGCCCTGTTCTGTTATGGAAATGTATCCCAGTTCTGCTTACCCAGTTGGTCTCCTCGCCCCCTTGTGCCTTATCTGTTCCTTCCCTAGAAAATTCTCCCTTCCCCACTGTCCCACTGGCCCTTGTTCCCTGCCACTCACTCAGATTTCCCGGTTGGCTCCTGTACCCTACTCCCGCCTATGTACCGCCCCTGTCCCTGACGCTTTCCCCACCCCCAGATATAACCTGGAAACCTCCATCCCCCAATGTCTTTTGTCTCTGGCTACCCTTCCTGGTGGGGCTGAAATAAATCTCTGCCGTGGAATTCCGCACAAAGACCCTTCCTGCCTCTTTGCTGTCGGCTTGTTGGGAAGCTATCCGGAGCGTGCGTGTGTGTCTGTGTGAATGCAGTGGCTGCCGAGCGACTTTCTGTTGGAGACAGTTCGGGAGGTCATAGCACCCCACCAGGACACCCCCCGGATCCGACAAGACACGTCTCACACCTGCAGGAAAGGTGCTCGGTCGCTCATGTTTAGATTAACCTGGGCAGAACCACATCCCCTGCGTCCTTCCACGGCTCCCCTGCCAGGGCAGGGACCAGGCCTCCCATGAGGGCTTCAGGCCCAGAGAAGCCTGATAAAGCCCAGCCCCGACAGGCTCCTGGTGTGTCCTTCCCACCACTGGGAGCTCCCACGCCCAGGTACCTCCCCTCAGTCAAAGGGCCTCTGCTTTGGGTCAGAGAGAAGTGAAGGGTCTACCAGAGGTGAAATTAATGCTGCACAGAGAGTTTGAAGGGGTTGCTCCTCTGCAGAACCCAGAATTCCTAAGTTTTCAAACTAAGGTGATGCCATACACCCATCTATGTGCACTTTTATATAGTGCAAATCTGTGCATCTGTGCAAATACAGACCATTAGCTATTTTTTTGTGAGATTTCATAGATGCTTCATATTCAAGGAATTTGCTATTTAGGATTGGATTTTGAAAGTAAATTAGCCGTGCAAACATTCTTCATGTAAGAATGCAGTTGCATGCCAACACAAACAAATAATTTTAATATTTGCAGGTATTAAACTCTGCGTAGAGCTCTGGCATTTTTACACACAGTAAGTACGAAACTGGAGAGCCTAACTCATTCGACAATACAATCCCTATATCCATTTTTATCTGTAAAAGGCTGCTCTTTCAAAGTTGTGGCTAGATCAGTTTGCTTTCAAAAAATGACCCTTAAATTATGTAACATGCCATATATAACAACTATAAATTCAGTCATATGAAAACAAAAATTACTGTCAAAAAATGATTCTGTAGCTTGCATGCCACACTACTGAAATCTGCTGAGAGATGGAAGGTGTACAGGTGTACAGATGGAAAGTGTACTCTGGTCCATTGCTCCAGAGTCACATGAAATCAGTTCTAGAAATCTCTCTTGACAGTGAGGTACTTGCTCTAACCTCAAAGAATACAGTTTTGAAGCAAAACCAAAAAAGGTACTTCGCACTCTCAGAATTCTTCTCACTTGTTCCTAAAATTTAGTTATCTCTTTACCCTACCAAGTCTTGAACACATGCTCCTGTTTTTAAGTCCACCAAATTCAGAGAGGTTACTCACAACACAAGTGAAAACAATCTAAGCAAAGGCATGCAACAGCAGGGTCCTGGATTTGGAGGTTTATGAACTCTCCAAGTAACCACAGTCCTTGTGCTTTGCTGAATGTCTCTACTTGTACACACAGAGAATGCACCTGGGAGGAACAAAGGGACAAGCATCTATCCTTTCTGTATCAGCTGGTGCAGAAACCTTCAAATCAGAATAGGACTGCTTTTGATTTTTGTTTCATTTTTATTACATGTAAGTTTATTAGCTGATGCTAATACATCCTTATCACAATATTGTGTCTCAACTATAATTCTATGGTGAATGTAATAAGTATCCTCAAGTATTATATACTGTTTCTACCCTGCCTGCAAAAGTGAACCAGCATTAGCAGCTGTTACGTAGTCTGGTCACCCAACGTGAACAAGCACCAAAATATGCTTAAACCTTACCTGTAAAATTCCTAGTTTCTTTTGCAGATTCTTGCAAAAGAACAGCTTACATATGAGAGAAGACAAATAATCCATTTTTTTACTGTTTTACTAAAAATCCTTAAACAGTTAGCCTCAAATAACCACAACCTAACACACACAAAAACCTTCTGAAATCTTTCTGAAGCTGCTGTAAACTTTCTTTATTCAAACCTTAAATACAATTCGCCTTAAGAGATTTTATTCCTTTAGCTATCATTGCAAACATACTGCTGTTAATTGATTACAGAATTTTACCTATTCTGCTTTCAGATCACAGTCATGAATCACCAAATTAATTCAAGGAAAAAGACAAACATTCAGTGTTTTCTGCAGAAACTCAGAGAGTTTATGCTTTCACATTTGCAAAGACTGGAAGATGGATTTTTTTCTTTCTGCTCTCATTCCAGGACAGTACATCAACACTGGTGCCCATGCTGACACTGGACATCAAAGTTCAAGACAGGGTATGAGCCAGCTTGTTTCCATATGGGACAGCCACTGGGATTTACTGCCCAGGTGCAGCAGTGGGCTCCTGCAGCTGCCTCACATCTGGAATAGAGCAGGTGAATCTTGCCAATACAGGACTCAGGTAGACTGAGATGCTCTGCCACAGCACAGTGTACTTGGGTGGTACCCGTTAGAGCAGGGACTCACGGAGGAACAACACGGTGCATGTAGAAATTGAACAGATTAAGAATGCCCAAAGAGCGCCATCAGCTGACTTCTTCCCATTAAAAAATTGTTCCAATGAACTAACAGATTTCCTTAGAGGAAACGGCATGAAATACCACATCTAAAAAAAATGGGACACTTAAATGCACATCTGCTCTACTTCTGAGAAGATGCAATTGGGTAACCACACGTAAAGTATGAGCAATGCTGATTGAATTGAGGGGGTTAATCTGCAGGGGAGTTGAGAATGGACTAACACTAACCTCTGGGTAGCCTCCAACATCATGCACATCGATTCCAAGTAGATGTCCAAGTCCGTGTGGCATAAATACTGCACCCAGATGAACCTTCACCATGTCATCTACATTGCCTTTCAGAATGCCAATTCTAGTCAGCTCCTCCAGATGGACTCTGTCAGCCAGACAGTGCATATCAGGCCAGGCGACCCCTTAGAGAGCAGAAACAGGCATCTGAGTTAACTATTGCTAAAAGTTTTTTAACAACAACTTTCAAAAAACAGATGTAACATATGTGCCCTTTATTTATATAAAAAACAAGGGTGGAAAGAGCAACTACATTTTCAAAAAACACTTTAAACAAGACAAAACTATTTTAACATGCCTGTGAAGTACAGAAAACTACAAACAAGAGAAACAGCAGCACCTTACAATCCAGAGCCATATGAAAAGATGTTAATACAATGTATCTAAGCATGTCCACACAGACGTAAATGTATCGGCGAGTCTCCAATAAGAATGTCAACTGTAGATTGCAGTTATTTAAAATGCAGAGCATAGAATATTACTCTCCTATTATTTTCAAGAATGATCATACTCATTTGGAACATCTGACATGGACAGTACTTTTCTATGTACACTGAAGATTTAAAGCCTGCATCTTTCTGGCAAAGACACTCTC
The DNA here is from genome assembly GCA_013397725.1 of Rhagologus leucostigma. Taxonomy (NCBI): domain Eukaryota; kingdom Metazoa; phylum Chordata; class Aves; order Passeriformes; genus Rhagologus; species Rhagologus leucostigma. The sequence continues at coordinate 855,586 of VZTD01001444.1, read as the reverse complement.
CAGAAATTAATGATTCCCTTGTGTTAATAGGCTGCGTAAAACACAACTCCTCTAATACTTGTACTAAAACAGCATTACAAAATACTGTTGTTTGACTAGACACAGAGTGCCAGGATACATTAGATTGCTATTATTTTGGTATAGGATACAATTTTGTTTGACAAACTGCTGGGGAGAGGAGGGAGGAAGAAACCAGCTCTTTTGTTAGTAACAAAGTACTGTCTTAATTAGTTCACCATGGCACTGAGTCATCATCAACAGAGCAGCAGTTGCAGAGTCAAGACAACTAGGGCTAAGGTACAGTTGAAGAATATTTTCCTTGTTCAATTTTAGCATGATTAAACAAATAAAAAATGAGCAATTTTTAAGGCCAAACTCTCACCAAGTTCTGTTTGCTTTAATCCAGTTAAACACGCAGCTCTAGGGTCTTGTGAACATAAATGTCATATCTTTATTACATTATCACTTTTTGCTGAAAGTACTGAGGCTTCAAAGACTGAAATAAAATCTTCCTATGGGAGTGCTTGAATAAAGCACTCAGCTGTCTTTTATGGCTCTGATATAAAGATCAGAATCAAACTGAGCAGCAAGTGGCTGCTCTGTGCTGCACACCGTCCGCTCACGAACCCACGCACCTCTGTGCTCCCATGAGCACTGGCTGGGAAACAGCTCAGCGTGTAACCAGTGAGCCGGCAGCCTCCTTCCCCCTCAGATCACTCAGGGATCAAACCTGCAGCCTGCTGTGTGCAGGCTTGTGCCTGCCAAGCAAGGCCACGAGACAGAGGACAGGCACAGACACACCCTCGGTTGCTACTTCCTCACAAAAGCCAACAGTGCCCAAGTGAGTGATGCTCACCCACAAAATGTGTGCAGTCTTCCTGCTCAAAATGAGCTATTTTTATGGTTTCCCTACTTTAAAAAGGAATTTATATTTTTCATTCAGTAAGAACCAATACAACTATAACCAGCTGTTCTTTGACAACTGTTCAACATACTCTATAATTATTTATCTTTCTGAATACTGATTGTATTGCAATTTTCACTTCTCTAGATTCACCTGCGTTTCACAGCTCTCTCGCATTAGGCTCCACTCTATTGTACGATAAATTGAAATCATTACAATCCATCACATCAATATTACACATATCACACTAGAAGTATTACTGAATCACAGTTCCTTTCCTGCTTATTTTATAGTTGTGGGAATACAGAATTTCTGTATCTAAGTCGAGGTTCAGCTTCTGCAGTTTGCAGCTAACTCCAACTGCTCTCAAAGTCTTCAGTTTTCTTTCTGAGGACACTAGATGTTCTTTCAAGATCTCTCCCATAATTTCTTAGCTGAGTATTACTGCAAGTCACCTATTTTCATCCTGGTCAACTAAGCCTCACCCTCTCTTGTTATAAATGAAGGTCAGAACCTCATGGCTGGAAGCACAACCTGGATGCTCTGGATCAAGCTATGATGAGTTGTCTGAGAGAAGTGGAGCTGAGGTGTCTGTTGTTTGCAGCTCAGCTTCCCTCTGCAGCTCTGCTGGTTCTGTTGGTCTCAACCCAAACCCACAGACTCCACTTAAAGAGATACAGTCACTTTATCAAACTAAGGAAGAGATACAAAAGGAGATACAAATATCGAACTGATCAGAAATAAAACCACCAAAACCACCTATTTGTCTGCAGAAGTTTAACAGAGCAAATTAATGACAATATTGCCCTAACTGAAAAGACTGCCATGGCTGTAAATCCTGAGTATTTCTAGGCACTGAGCAAATCCATTAGAACTCCTTCTTCCCTCATTCCTACTTTTTTGTTTTTCTCTCATTGATTTAAAGTGCAACTACGTCTCTCCTTCTGCCCAGGACTCTTCATTCCCCATCTGTTTTGGTTTTTATTCATCTTATCTGTTTAATTAGAGACTGAGGACAACAGAAAGCTCTACTGTGAAATAATGAGGCTGGATGGAAAATCTGCAGCTTTGGGCTCTCTCTTGGAGCTAGGGCAGTGCTTCAGACAGAGCCCAGCAAAATGACTCTGGACCACTCTTTTATCATCTAGCCAGTGCCACGAGGTTTGCTAGAGATATGAAATATGCCAGCTCCAGTTCTCTCCCACATGCTGCTGGAGCTGCAGACAGCACTGGGGCAGCTCTGGGCAGAGGGAAATTAAGCTTCTGCTGGAGGCACCCTGCTAAATAATACAAATCTGGGTTTACAAATAAATAGGTATTCAAATAGTCTTCATTAAAAAGCAAAGGGTTTAGAGATAGATTGCACTTTCTATTCTATTGTCTGGCTTCACGCTTTATTCTGTTATGACTATGGGGTGGTGGCATGAGGCCACCCCCCTCCAAGACACTTAACCTACAAGCCCTGGATGAAACACTCACACACAGACTATTACTTGAGTGCTAAGACAAAATACGAAGATATTTTGAGCTGACTAGAGACAGTGAATTAAGTGGAGTGATTTTTCTGGTCTTCTCTTAAAAAATGGTGATATCCTTGTCTTGTTTGATATGAGAGGATTCTCCTCATGTTAAGAATAAACTTTAATAATAAGGTTCAAACAGATTTCTATCTGTTTCTTAAACAGGCAGTTTGACAAAGAGGATCTAAATGCAAATCTTCAAACATTTCCTACTACCCTTATAATATTAAAAACATTAATTTTGTGAAAAGAAAAAACTATTTTACAGTACTACTACTTTACAGTACTAAGGCAACTACTTAAAGTATAGAAAAAAATCCACTGAAAAAAGGAACAACCATAACTCGAGGAAGACGTCTTTGTCCATTTTATACAAAAGTATATTCATATGTTGTGTACATTTATTATAGAGTAAACAGAAATATATGATGCTTTAAAGTTATTTTAAAACTAAAATCGTATCAGTTTTATCTGGCAATTGAAATCTTTATAATACAATGGCCTGTGCAAGCCCAGCTGTCTCTGGGACTGACTGGCATGCCTGCACTCAAGTATGACTTAGATAACTAGTAAGTATACTTAAAGAGCAGAAGTCCTTATATACTGCTAATCTAATTTTCCTTAGTAGATACTGAACTTCCAATAATTGCAAAAAGCAGAGAAAGGAGGAAGAATTAAATATCAGAGCTGACAGCTTCATCAAGCTGACAACTTGATAAGAAGCCATGAACAGAATAGTTTTTGTATTCTCACATGATGTGCAACTCAACAATCTGGAAATGCCACAAGGACCTGCAGTGAGAATATGTGAGTCCCTCTGTTAAAGCCCAGAGGTGTCTATATTGTGCTCAGAGCTCTATGCACACATCTATGTGTGTGCAGCTTTAGCATGTTAAAGAAAACAGTAACAAAGGAGAGTCTGCGGGCAGCCGGGGAACAATCTGCCCAAGAGATTGCAGATTTGCAGATGTGAAGAAAAAGAACACTGGCTAAACAATGCTGAATGAATAATATTTTGTACAAAGAATCCTTAATTTGTGGAGACTACTTAATGTTCAGACACTTTGGCTTTTGGATTACTGGGGGTCCGTCGGAGAGCTCTGTGCCCTGCTGCAAGTTGACAGGAGAAGTCAAACACCACATTAGCATTCTTGTAGAGAGAAAAAGCAGTTAAAATCCAACTAAACCCCACAACAACAACTTCCATACAAGTGCCTCTACCATCAGGTGTGTGAGTTACTTCAGTGGCTGACTGTTCTGCAACATGGGCCAGCACTAACCTCCCACCACCAATCACTCACTAGGATGTTTTACTCATGTATTATTCAGGACTGTTATTTTTAAGCTTTGGTGAAGTTTATCATAGTTGCAGATATGCTTTTTGTGTAAGAACTTTTATGATAGTTGCAGACGTGCTTTTTGTGTAAAAAGGTTAGTTCCGTTATTATCTTTAAGCCAATTTATAAACCAATTATAGTCCATTGACAGATGAGGTTTAAAAAGCCAGATTGGAGGGTCCTTGGACTTTGACAGCTTGTACCAAAACGAGTCTGTACTCAGGAAAATCTGCTGATGAGGTGTCTGCTCCCTTCTTAATTCTCTGCCAAATGAGATACTGAGTAATACAGGTCACTGAACCAGCAACTGGCTCCCCAGGAAAGCTCGGTTCCCAAGGCTCATTAGGCTGTGATTTGTTACCTGCCATGCAGCACGTGCTTAGGAGAGAGGTCAGGTCAAAACCCACCTTTTACAGCAAGCAAAGCACTTGAGATTCCTCGAGATACAGAGTGAATGAACTACACAGCAGCAACCAGACACTGGAGATGTCCGATAATGAAATAAAACAGACCATGGATTAATTAAACAACAAAAAAACTAGGGAGGTTATTAGTTTACAGACACCATGCAAACAGTATAGCAGAGGTTTGCAGATGTGTGAGGTATCACGTAAAAATGGCAAACTTGATGCATTAAGTTTGCCAAAAGTTTTTTTTTAAATGTATCCCCATAAAGCTAAATGTTATCTCATACTCTTAGATATTACTGTGAAAGAAAGGAAAAATATAAAATTAATATTATTTTACTTCCTTGAAAATATTTCCTCTCTTATTATCTGTTTGCCAAAGCCCACAAAATTTCAGATAAAACACCAGGTTTAAGGACTCTGGAACATCATATAAGGATCTCTGCAATAATCTGTGACCTCTTTGATCACACCAATGGAGGAGATTTTTGTGCCCTCTTTGCCCCTCCCAAAAAGAAATGCTTGTAGTGAAATCAGGAATCAAAAGCATTCCTATCTTTTGATGATCATACCATAAATTTTTAAACAGTAGAATTTAAAAGATGAGTTTCTATAACACATCACACTATAAACTGTTCCTCAGTTGCTGTTAACTCACTGGTATTTTTATCCCAGTGATTATTATCTGAACTTTTATTAGAAGCCATTTGAGAACATAAAGTAGAAACAGAATACAAAAATAATTTAGAATTACTGCGTGGTACTTAGGCACTTTGGTCAGAAAGTACTCTGAAAAGGCCTAACAGGATTTTTTTGGCCACTACTTAGGGTACTTTGTGGTTGTAATGTGACAATGATCAAACCACAAATGATTTAACAGCGTTTTTTTTGTTGTTGTAGGGTGGAGTTTTTTTGCCAACACAGATGTCACAATCTTACTAAAAAAAGGAGTATGGCAAAGTTGTAGCAACTTCTCCCCAAATTGTGCTAAGGTTAAGCTACATTTAATTTCCAAGTGTCCACAGACAAGGGCAAAAGGCCCAATGTCCCCTGGCAGTGCCACTGAAATGCAGACAGAACACACAATCCCAGTCCAGCCAGCAATCCACTGGAACAGATTAAAATCTGCCAACTGGCAGTGACCATATCAGACATAAAACAATAGGTCTTTAGAAATTCCAATCAGACCCAGTTTAAAAAACAAACCAAAACATAATTTAAATACTAAAACCAATTATCTTTTCCCTCTTCACTTGGGTGCTAGAGAAACAGTTGTTGTATTTGTGATTTTCATGCTTTCTTTTTGGCCCACTACATGAAATATTCAGTAGTTGCTCTGTTTTTGAACTTGGTGTCTTGCAGCACCAGGTAAGGCAACTCTGCCATGGGGCAAACCGCCCAAATGCTGTACTCTAACAGTGTGTGGGCAACAGTGAAGCTGTTCAAAGCTCCCTATACTGTGTAGATGACCACATGGCTCGTGGGGTGAGCATTAGATAGCTACATGGATGCCTAATTCAGGGATGCGATTTTAGACTGTATTTTACAGCTCTGGCATGACTGCAACCGGATGCCACACAATGAAAAGAGCCTGTTAACTTTCCCAGCCCAAAAGGGAACTAGACAGAATTTGCTGCTGTGTCACACCTGCAGACACCCACAGTTCTGACTGCAGGGATTACTAGACCTGACCATGCCCTGTGCCTTGAGTCCTCGTGCCACAGCTCCAAACCAGGATGGATTCCTTCAATAGCCATCCCTCTATTCCTGCCACTGCACCTGTCTTACAGGGATGGGAATTACTGGAGGCAAACAGAGATTGCTCCTCATCATCTCTGAAATTTGGACTTCTTCAAAAGGCTGAAGAGCATTGTGCTATTCAGCTGTACTGTGACATTCCTTTTGCATCAGTATGATGGAGGTTTTCAGTAGTCCATCCTCCCAATCATAAACCCCACACAAGATGAGCTGTCACACATCAGAAGCAACAAGAGGATAACATTCTGCTACACAGAAACATTAAGAAAAGCAATATGAATAGGTGCAGATGTGGAGCGAAAGGAGGGATTTTTTCTATGTCTGGATGCAACACTGGGATTGAGCAGTGCTGGCAGACACTACGGATTTTACAGTATGTTCCTTCCAAATACATGTATGTTGAAGAGGAAAAAAGGAAAAAGATTGACAGAATGAAGGAAGTGCTTGGAGGGAGTGATTCCGGTGTGGAAACTTATCAATCTTTGAAGCTCAGAAAAGACTCTGTTTAGATAAGACTCAGGGCAAACAGCATAATTTATGTCTAGCAGGTTTGCATTCTGACAGCTACAGCTGATGCAGTGTCAAGATTGAAGGGCTTGTGAACTTTGCACTTCAACTCAAATTACAATGTATAACAAGCACAATTCCTGAACACTGAGCTGCGAGAAAATCAGTGCAGGTACTAAAAATCAGACAAAGTACAGGCAGCTTATTCCCCCAAAGTCACTATTAAAACCAGAATTGTACAATGTTACAATATACAGTATAGAAAGGCTAAAAAACCTGCAGCCAATTTAGGCTGAGTCTGTAAAGATATCTAAATGTATTTGCTTGTGCAAGCCACACCTTTGAAGAATCCCTGAAAGTAGTGAAAAAATTCACATGTTAAGCCAAGCTGGAAAGCTGCAGGTTTGCCCCTGAAACATGGCAGCTCCAGCAGACGCTGCTCAGTCATCTTGAGATGAGAGGGACTTCAGGGCAGAAAGATCCAACAGTTTTAAAGTGCCTGTTTTTATACCCTTGGGAGTAACTCAGCATTATTTTGGGCCTCTGAATGCTGCAGTGGTCACCGTGCATGGGGCAGCTCCCGTCTGCCACAGCGGGAAGAGCAGCTCCCAGGTTTGCAGTCAGAGATCTCGCACTTCATCCGATTGCTGCTTTCACAGAGGGCCTGCAGGATCTACTGAAATTGGCAGAAAATATCCCCTTTTCTTTCACCTCTTGCCATAGGTTGCTGCTGTGCTGGAAAAGGTTAGGTTACGTGACCAACAATGAGAGCTCCAGTAATCAATCACACCATTTTTATTTAATATCTTGAAAGAATCAAGAATTTCAACTTGATTGTCAGTATTGTCTATGCATCCTTTAGTGCCTTCTGCTTTTATTTCCCAAGTAGCAGCAATGCCTTAACCATTTATACTGACAAAACCAGAATTAACGTACGACAGAAAGCTGTACTACCTTTGCTGGGTCCATCCCAGAGAGTCATTATTCAGCCTTTGTTGAATTTTTTTTTTGTTCAGTAATTGATAAACATTAATGCCAGCAAAAAAGTACAGCCAACTCCATTCAATAGAGAAGAGAGAGCAGACTGCAAATAGCTTTTAAAAACATACATTGAAAATATTTAGTTTCCAATCTGTCTTTCAACACAATAACACATTCTGAACTGCAAAGGGGGAAAAAATAATACTGTGGTGTCATTCAGCAAGATTTGTGAATATCAAGTATTGGTTACAACACGCCCTAAAAGCATTTGTTCTTCAGAGGAACTGGCATAAAATCTTCAACTTCTGTCATTAATATTTTATTTCTGAGAAGAATTGTTTTGCTGCAGATATTACAGCAAATTAATAATGATCAGCAGTGTTTTGACTAAAATATGACAATCTGAATGGGAATAATTCATATGGGCATCTTGAAATTATACAAACTGTAAAACAGATGGTGCTCTCACACCCTTCCCTGCTGTGCTATTGTCAAAAATTCCAGTTTACTTTCTTTTTAAAAATTCACCAAAATCAGCTACTGTTTTTATACAGCACAACAGAGAAGCATGACCACATGGCGTTCTACTAAACACAACTCTGGACTACACAAAATAAAACTCAAAATGACTTCCATGCAAAAAACACCCATTGCATGTAAGAACCTTATACTTGGGAGGATAAATATTAGCAACAGTTACAGTTATTTTCTTTAGGTATAATAGATTTCAATCCTAGTTGGATACAGTGCCAATTACTCTAAAGCAGTAGTAAAAACCAAAAATAAATCTGAATTGTAAAGAAGTTACAGAACTGCTGTGGACAAAAAGAAGCAGTAATCTGTGAAGCTGCAAACTTTGAATATGCATATGTTCCTAAGCACAACTCTGCTCAACTTAATAACAGAAACACTTGCTGGTAATATGATCTGCTATTGATCTGCTATGCCAAATATATACCCTAGCTATTAGTTTTCAATTAAACAGTTCTTCAATTGAGTTATTTTAATCTTTGGCCTTAGTACTATTCTACCTGAGCTGGATTCTCCACTATTCTTTCTTTGTTAGAGGCATTTTACTAGAAAATAGAACAGGGAATCATACTGCTACTTTGAATTCAAATCACAGCATTTTTTGTTGTCTAAATAGTTTATTTATGAAACTGGTAGTGGTTCACTAAACCTACCTACCCTTGACAGTCTCACTGAAAGAACTGCGCCTCAATATTTAGGTACCAAAGGAGGACACACCATCTAAAATCAACATTCTGCTGTACTAAAATACAAACCATTCACCCTCTAAAGTCCCTAGGCTTACTACTCTACCCCATCAGCTTTGCTACTTCAATCCTTTAGCATCAGGCAAACAGGGAGGAGGCAAAACATCAAAAAATAAAGTGGCTTCTTTATTTTGTCCTTCTAATTCACAACATTCCTTGGAAGGCTGTACACTGGAAAACTAGCTAAGACAATCCCTCCACTGCAAAGCAGTTAAGAAGTTACACCACCTGAAGAAATCGGGAGAAAAGCACAAAAAGCGGTCAGAGTTTCACAGAGCAGCTCAACTCTCGTGCAGTTAACAGCTGCCCAGAGGACAAAGACCACACGGGATTAACTTTGTTCTGCATCCCACACCTACAAATACACATCCTCTTGTACCAAGGGGAAACCAGGAGTGGCCGACACTCAAACTCCAGGCAGGATGCAGCAGCCACCCACAGTAACACACTGAGCCTGGTTTCCAGGCTGCCTATGGCAGGTGGCTCACGGTGCACCTCTGACATTCCATCCTAGAGATCTCCCAAGGACTGCTTCTGCTGGTCTTCAACAGAAGTCCTCAGAGTCAGACCTACAGAAGGGCCCCCCTCTGAAACACTGTATCTCAAATGGTTCATTTCCAAATTGTCTGAACATGAGAAAGAAATGATGGAGTGGAACGGCTGCTCCCAGCATTAGAGAAACACCTTTGAACACCTATTCTCAACTGCAAAATGCAAGACTTGATCCAGTGAGGCACCCGGAGCAAAGACAGGAGGGACCACCAGATACAGAGAACTTTCTGAACTCCAAGCTGGACACAGCTGGCCTGTGCTCACTGGCTGCTCCAGCCTGCTCCCCTTGGCCTCTCTATCTCAAAACACCTGAGTCTTTTGGGAACTACTTACTTTGCATTTATTTAGCATCTACAGCAAAAGGGTACCCGTTTCTGGTAGGCTCTGAGGATCAGCTGGTGTCTACATGGTTAATAAAAGGATCTTTTATTTGCTTGGCACGTGGGTCTACTTCTTTGCCTGAAATGTTTTTGACTGTACTTGAAGTGTACGTGACTGCACTTTCTTGGTCAAAGATTATATGGCAATCCTGGCATCAATGAAATCTGCAAAGTCTGATCTTTGATCCTGGAAGACAAGATTTAAGAGCTTAAAGAACCCATGTCTCTAAGTGAAACTGGCTTTCTGGGAAAACCATACACAGGGAATCTTCCAATCCTAAAATGGAGAAACCTCCATCTTGTGTTATCAGAGATGTCAGCCCTGGGACGGAGATTCTCTTCAAGACATTCCTCAAAAGCCTTTACTGGAAAAGCAAAGCCTGAAAGCCAGAGGCAAGACAATACTCACTGTCTTGGATAGTAAAATGCAGAACTTGGGGATATGCATACAAGATAAGCTCCAACTTGAAAAAAATGCAGATACAAATTCTATAGGGAAACCCTGTGGTAATGTCAGTATCCTGAGGAGGAATTCACACTGCACATAAACTGACGTGATGAACAACAACTTCTGTGTTTATTTGGAACTAATTTTTATTTTTCATTTTATTGAAACAAACAAACATCAATCAGCAAATATTCCCAGCTGCATAGCTAATGTCTGAATGCAATTTTGATTCAATGGGGACTCTGTATACACAAGCTTTTCAAATCATAAAAATGTAGAGATAGGGACTTGAGTGGCTGCCAACCTAGCCTTACTCAACTGTTCCTTGGGAGCAGTTTGCTGGACAAGGAGATCTTTTTTGAAACTGGGATTTAGGACAATAGACCTTACAGAGCGAGGTGTTTTAATTCCTTCTTCCTTGCACCCCAAATATTAATGTATATAACTTATAAGACTGAAAAAATGTTTTCCTGTTATTTTTTTTAAACATAGATTTTGCAGTAGTACCAGGCATGCTGAGCACAACCAGCTCCCTTCCTTCCCCTTCTCCTGTGATTTTCCGTCAGTCTACAGAGAAGACAGAGAGTAATGCTTGGAGGTCCCAGTATGCAATTGCAAAAGGATGAAGATGGAAAGTATGTGATTGCTCCAATATCTAGCTCATTAATCTTAAAGACTCTGTTTATGCTCTAGTGCATGAATCCAAAATAGTTCTAATTGAAAAGCTGACAGATAGGCATACTTCCTTTTTAGCTCTTCTCAACACAGTAGCAGCTTAATATATTTCAGAAACTTCAATGTTTCTACAAACAGAAACTGTACGTAGAAGCTTTCTACTTGTAGCAACCATACTGTCCTCATCAAGTAGGAATTAAATCTAGAGAACTGAAATTATTAATATTCTCTAAATGCTTAAGATAATAACCCGAACAATAAACAGCAGAATTCACTTGAGAGGCTGCACATGGTATAAATACACATTTGCTGAAGAATAAAAGACAAACCACTCCACAGAAACTTTCCCAACACTACCGGACTCGTATGTATCGCTGACAGTGACACATTGGTCCAAGACCACAGTGGTGCCCAGAGCTGGGCTAGGAATGATTGTGCTTCACACAGAGACACTCCAGCACAGCACTCTCTGTGGGCTGGCAGCACCACGTGGCCTGGGCAGAGGCCGAACTGAGCACACAGGTACTGACCCTCATCAGCATCTCCTTTGCCTCTATCACTGGCATTTCCATGTGCATGTTTCGTAACACAGCATGGAGTGATTCAAGCTAGGAGAGATACCAGGAGGGTACCAAACCCTGGCTCAGAGTAGGGTTAACTTGAAAGTTAGATCATGTTTCTTCAACAAATTGTTTTCTTGAGGTTTCAGAGAGGGACTTACAGCGAAACAAATAATTTCACACTTTTTTTCAAATAGATTGATATTAATTCCAAAGAGCACACAATACTGGTCTCCCAGGTGTAACCAGTGACAAATGATGGATAACAAAGCTAACACATTGACACTGGATCTAACTTACGCAACTAAGATAAAGAATGGAATGAGACAGATTAAGAATCATGCACATGTGCCCTTTCTAATCCTTCAGATCTTTCCACTATCAACAGACACATCCAACTTGCTCACAAAAGAGTGTAATGTACTCCTGCAGTTCAGGCTTTCAACTGCTACCATGAGAGGTGTCCACTGGAGGTGCTACAGATATCAGAGCCGAGACCTCGCGCCCAGCCCTTAACCCCTGCACTCTGCAGCCTTATGCCTACTGAGGGTGTGCTATACAATACTTTTTTTCCACCACAGTTTGCTTTTTTAAGCCTGGGCAATTACAGGGGCGAGGGAGAGCTACACTAAAAGCAGTAATTTTATGGTTATAGCATCAGGGACTCCAGAGTTGAGCAATATCAGCTAACACTGTCTGTGTGAGCTTTGCTTGGACCCTTGGTGCTGACGTGTTATGGTTCAGTCCTTTAGTTACATGAACATCTGCTCCTTTACATAGGATTTCAATAGTACCCAGGCCTTTTTGATGATGCTGCCTATTCCAGTCCTACAGTAAAATCTTTAAAAATTTTAAGAAAATTTCAGTGACACTCACCAGAGGAACAGACCCAGGGCTATGTTTTGCAATGTAAGCAGCTGGCTAAAGGACAGAAGACCTCATGCAAACAGAACTGCAACATCCATTCACGTGTTACTACAGACAGGAGAATTCACATGGAGGAGAGCCTCAGAAGAACCAATGGAAAAGCTTCCACCAGACCAAGCAAAGCTTCCCACCAACTACAAGATGCAAATCCACAGGAAGCCCCCAGTTCATTTACTTCTAGGGCTACCTGGTTTCCAGAAGACTCCAGCCTCTGAGGCAAGCACAGCTCCTGATAAACCACTGAAGATACCTGTTCCTTATATAACTCCTCTTCCATCTGTTACAAAAGCTGAAAACAAGCAGGAAAAAACCCAAGAGACTTCACTAGCAGGCAAGCATGGCAAATGCACCTAAAAGTTGCCTCTGGGAATTAGCAACCTTTCTTGCACCAGACTCAGATTCCCAGCAGGATGCTAAGCAACTTGCTTCAAACACAGGGTTTTTTAAAAATTTATTTTACATTTTTTCATTAATCATTTCCTTTCATTTTACCAGAGTTTGGCTTGACAATCTGCAGTATAATTTGCACAAGGGCTGGGCACTCAACAGCTGTAACAGAGGTCAAAACAGCTGGGGTTTGACCAACAGCAATGTTCAACTCCCTTAAAAAAGATCTTGAGTCTGATGAATTTCAGTCTTGGAATCCCAAATGAGTCAATAGCTTTTACATTAACTTCTCTAGCCTGCTAGCCCCTGCCTGCAGAAGGGGGACTGCTGCATACTTGCACATCACTAAGATGCAGTGCAAGCACACTTACTTGCCTGCCCAGCACCTGTGTACTGTTATGATAAGCACTCTGAGAAAAAATGGTGAGGACTTTGACAATTTTGGATTCAGAGCAGGTTTTGAACAGTAGGCAATAAACAGCTCCAGGCCATGCACAGAACAAAAGGTTGAACTAAATTACTGAATAGCTGCTCATTAGTTTAGCTCTTACTGTTATATGTGTTGTGTGAAGACAGCAGAGGGAGAAACAATGAATGTATCTACAGGAACATTTAATTCCAGTGTTCCTCGGAGGTGAATTCTCTTGGTTGTCCCCACTTACTGTGTTTTCGTTTACACACTGGAATTTTGAAATGCATGAATTGAATTCATTTCAGATGAAAGTAAACTGGGAGATGTGCTCCAGGACTGCATTTAATGTGCCTCAACCTTCAGCAAATCAAATGAGATTAAAAAAGAATGCAGAAGTGAGACAAATTAGGACACTAACTTCTGGAATACTCTGAGACACGTGGCTTTACAATTTCACTGTTTTTATACCATTCTTTCTATGTAGCATACCTCTGTAAATCAAATTGTTTCTCAAATCACCGTTCTGAGAAAGAAACGGATGATGCCTCAGCCACTGAAGGAAATGAAAGTGTCAATATTCTGCACATCTGCCCCTGTATTTTAGTTCTGTGGAAGAGGAAATTTAATGCAGATGGGCTTGACCCCATTAAGAATATCCCGTAAGTAGAAATGCAACACTCCTCTCTGAGATCTTGGATCACAGGCCTGACTTTGTAGGAAAGACAATTAGCCCACTGCCACACAAGTGCACTTTTTTGACTTTCCCTTCAGTGACAAGCATCACTGTCTTCATCAGTGCTCCATGTTCAGTGGTTTGAAAACTGCTGCTTATGCAAGACTGAATAAATCTTCCTCCCCTTTTATTTTAAACAGATTTTGTTTGTAGCAGAAGTTGTGACAACTGCTGTACTTCAGCTGTAATCCCGCAGAGAGCATTTCTTAACTTTCAGAATATATTATTTGCCTTGCAGACAGAATTCTGTTCTTGCAGTTTTAAGGTAAGGAGACCCATATATATGATTTGAGCTTTTTGTACATTTGGACCAGGCACAGAATGTAGTCAGATGAATGCTTCTCTATAATGAAACACAATGTTTTGGAGTATTTTTAAAATTATAACAACTGTTTGGATATAGAAATACAAACAAAATGTATCAGGAGGTCTATTATCTCTCAGAAAGTACCTTCACTCAAAAGTTAATTAGGTTCATATGACAGCCAAACTGAAGGAAGAAATGCAAATCTCTGAATTACACACACCTATACAGAATGTTTAAGGTTGCTAGCAAGCTGTGTCCTTCCATAAACACAGTTATGTAACCCAGTATTTGGTCAGTGACCCTAAAGTATTCGCTCCCTATCCTGCAGCCAAAAAGACCCCGGGAATCATTAACATGCTGATGACAACTACTAGATGTCCCCTGTGACCCTCTGCCACAAGGCACAGTTAAGGCCCCAGTTTGGCAGCTGGAGATAAGCACCATTTCCTACAGCTGCTGACTGTGCTGTGCCCGCTCTCGCTCAGCCTGCTCCAGGAACAGCTCCTGCCACCTGACCAGCCACTGGGCTGGCTTTGATCTTAGGAACGCTGGGAAATGAAGACTAACAAAAATAACAGCAAAATTAACATGGGCTCCATAATCCAGAAAATCTCACTAAAACATGATGGCTTTGGATTTTAAACTTAGTGCCTCTAATCCTGCAAGCTCCTCTGCATCTTCTTCTGGAGACCCAAAGTATTACAGGGAGAAGAGACACTCGCGAGCTGAATTCACATCATCGTTTCCTGTTCCCCTCTGTGACAGTACCTGGCTCCCCCAGAAGCAGATCCTAGTGCTTTAGCCATGGAGCTCACAAATTAGGTTTGTTTAAGGAGGCTGCAGCCTCCCGCCCTGAAACGTCTCCCTCTGGATAGCAGTGACAATGCATCAGTTTGCATCAGCCCCTTGAGGGGCTCTGGGGTTTCTCAGCAGCCTGACAAGTATGTGACACTAACTATGCTATAAAGGTCAGCATCTTCATTTCTTCTTTTTCAGAATGCTGGTCTTCCAGGAGATCTTAAAAAGGATCTAAAAAGCAGACTTTTCAGATGGTGAAAATTTCTGCATGTTACAGGACTCTAACTGGACCTGTAATTCAAGAGTCCGGGTTGCATTTCATTGCACTCGGAAGTACAAAAGCAGTGAAACCAATGAACCAGTCCACAGAACATTTTCTACAGATACAAAATTCATGGTTACTACTCTCATGAAGAGTGTAAATGCATTTGCACCATTCTTCCAAACACACAAGAAAACAGTAAGAACAGAAAGTTCAGCCCCTTTTTCTGCCAGAGATTAAGAATGATTCGTCTGTCTCAAGCTCCCAAAGCTACTAAAAGACTCTTGCAACTACTTCTCAGAAATACTCAACTTAGTATGTCCCTGTTTTCTGAGACTGTAAATAAAGTGCTCAGCAAACTGAAAAATTCTCCCCACCATCTTGAGCACAACATCATATTAGCTCTCAAATTCTGAAGACAGTCTGCAACTTATTAGCATGAAATACTGCCAAAAATGTTACATGAAATTAATGGTGATACTGAAATGCAGTGCAAACTGTGAAGAGGAATAGGGATGAGTCTTCAGGGGAGGAAGAGCAGATGATGAAGAATGCATATTGTTATTAAAATAGCAAAATCTCTAGTCTCATTTTGCAGATAAACGTCAAGTGTTATTTCTCCCTTCCACACTGCTCAAATAAACAGTGCTGCTGCCATCCTGTGTAACAGGAAAACTGCACCTGTTCCGACCGGCAATCCAGAAAGCACACGCACTCAAGGCCTGACGACTGAAGACTAATACAGCACATTCAAAGGATAAGTGTGCTTTGTGCTTGGAGTACATTCTTCTCGAAGATGTTTCATTAGTAATACTGAGAAATGCTCAAGTACCTTCACCAGTGACATACTCAAAATCACAGCAGTGGCTAGCTCTATAACATTTATTTGCTGGCCTAAAAGCAGAATGGGAGAAAAATAAGGCTTTCATTAAGCCAGACGGTTGTTTCAAATGAAAATGTATATTTGATAAATCAGTTTGCCTGCAATTTAAAGGCATACAGTGAAGTACCCAACAGCCAGTGCTTTTGAAAGCTTTTTAAGGCTAATTATGCTTCCCAAAGATGCACACTCCATCCCCTTTTTCAACAGAAAATTTCTATTGTGCTTACACATAAAATACAGAAAATGCTTAAAACAAACTGAAGCACAACATGTGTTCACTCGAACTCTGACTTTAGCATTTGGCGTAACCTTCCTGAAAAGATGGCTGTCAGTGTAAAGACACATCCGAGTAACAACTGTCACCCTTAGATGAAAGGAATTAAAAAAAATTTAAGTATCTTATTAATTGTGTTAATAATTGTTTCTATGTTATGTTTTTAAAAGTGTATGGAAAATGTTGTGTATCCTACATATATTAGGAGCTGCTTAACCACGGAAATTAATTTTATCATTTTGTTCCCTTCTAGCACTTTTTAAAATGCAAACATAATTGACTTGACAGCCTGAATGCTGCTACCAAACCTCTCCATTCCTGCTGACAGGCACTGATCTTTTACCTGGCTTGACTGCTTTCATCACCGCCCGCGATGCCTTCAGCACCGCCTCATAGACAGCCCTCTGGTCAGCAGTGAACTTCCCATTGGCAGGGAAGGTGCAGGTGATGTCAGAGCCATAGCAGTAATACTCTCCTCCCATATCAAACAGGCTGAAAAGGAAACATAGGGGAAAGAAATTAAAATTTAGTTCCAAAGAAATAGTAGAACATAGTGGATCTTTCTCTTGCTCTGCACTTAAAATCATCTACATTTTGGTAGCTTGCCATATAACCACTACTTGAACACTGTTCTAAGTAAAACGGGATGACAGTCCCTTGGAATCTCCTGGCAGAAGGGTATCTGCATTCCATATGGCTTAAGTGGACACACTTAATGGGCCGTGCTGGTCCAAGATGAAAATGCTCAGAGAACACAGGAAGGAAGATAAAAAGTACATGAAGAATCCACTTCAAGCTCCTCAGTTCCAGTTTCTAGGACTTCTTCTCAGAAGAAAAAACACGTCCTTTCTTTCTTTCTTTCTTTCCTGAGAAATGCTAGCACCACATCCAACATCCAACATCCAAAACAGAATCCCACTTAACAAAGAAATGTTAATAGAATAAGGATTATGGAAAGATCCAACCATAAAAGTACACACAGTACAGCTTCCTGCATCAGAGGCAGAAGAAAGAAATTATTAAGTGTTTTCTTTTATGGGGACAAAAAACCTGGCTTACCCCTTGAGAAGCATATTTATTCTATACATGAATAAATGACTCACCACTGACTGCTCAGCTGCCAGAAATCAACCTGCAAGAACAGCAAATGGGAGTCTATACCCTTTTGAGGGCCATGTTAGACATTTGCAGTACTGTGCTTCTCAAGCCTGCTTGAAAAGGCATTGCACAGCTTTCAGCAGGCTCAGAAATCAGTAAATAACCAAATAACCATTCGGACCAGACAACACTTGAGCACACAGCTCACTTGGTTCATCATATACTGATTACAAGAAGGCGCATTTTACATACAAGACTTTGATCTTGACACAGTATTTGTGTGACCTCCTGATTTCTATGGTAATGAGTCAGAGTTGAAATCTGTGAATTTAAGTCTTCTTCCAACCACCCCAAACAACTATACGAGAGGCTAATCACTGTAAGAAATATGATTTTCCTTCACTGTGTTTGAAAACCTTGGAGTTTTCCTCCTCTTGCTGCTTTTTCACAGCAGGGTCAGTCAGACAGCACAAGCAGAACGCAGGGCACTCACTGGGGCACCCTCTCTGCTGCTGAGTCCTAATTACAGCAGTAATTACGAAAACTGTGCAGTGTAGCTCTGTCCCCAAACAGCTTATGTGACTAGGTAAGGATAAATATAAGCTACCACAAAAAGTGCTATCACACTCAGCTATAGCTGATTACGACGTCCAACATAACTGCTACTGAAAGCAATGGACAGTGAGTAAACAAAGGCAATCATGATAAAACTTAAGAATATTTCAGCAGGGCTAGGACTCTTCTTATTGCATTGCACACACAGACACATACTCATGAAGATTTGCTCCAAGAACTTTTAAAATCCACTCTACAATTTCCTCCATGAACAAATCTCTGCACTGAGTGCAAGCCCTGCCTAAAGTCTTTGTCAGCCTCCCCAAACTGGGCAAGGTTCAGCTGCAGAGAGACTTGCAGGACCGGAACATCAGGAACAGCCCCAGTAGTTGCAGCTGCAGAGCTGCACGAGGCTTAAAGCTACAGGAGCAAACTCCTTAGGAGAGTGCTACAGAGAGAACTGCAAAGTTATCTGTGTACCCAGGAGCTAATACAAACACTACATACATTCACTTAAATATGAAATACAGAATGTTAATCCAGAAAGTTGCTAGATGAAGAAAGATACAAACCAGGCAGCAAACGTCAGATCCACAGGGTGAAAAAAACACGACTGGACACCAAGATAGAAACTGTAAACCAGCCTGGCCAAACCTCAAAATCAGAAAGCTCATCAACACTGCCTAAGTTTTGATTTTATGGTTAGACACGCTTCTAAAAATAACTGAAGATACACATAAAAAAATATACAGATACAGAAAAGTAGTTGCAGCAACTGAGAATCATGGAAGAAGCTGCTACATGCTGTAATGTACCAAAAAGAAACAGATCAGTTCTAAATCTTTGAACCCAGCCCAGACTGACCCTTTCAAATCACAAATCAAGTTGCAAGATGCTTTGTGGGATCTGCAGCAGTTCTGCAGCCTAACTCTGTTGCATTTACAAGTGTAAATGCCCATTTGGCATGGTGATAGTAAAGCTGTGACTAACAACCTGTGAACTCCCTGTTCATGTCTACTGCAAGTTGCTAAGCTTTGTATATTTTATTGTATATTTTACCTGCAAAGTAGTTATTCTGAACTTACCAGGGGCAGAATTTTAGCTATGTCTTTAACCTTACAAATATCAGCATTTTCTCAAACCCATTCATCACTCAGTGGCTGTTAAATAGTCTTTGAGTTACTGGAGAACTGAGCAATGGAAAAAAAACATCACAAAGCTGATGGTATACCAAAACAAGGCTCACAAGCTAGGAAGCACCATGTGTTCAGGTCTCTTGGCTTTCAGACAAGAGGAGACATGAGGGAAGATGATCTTTCAAATTCCACCACGGATCACAACACACCATCCAGCCTGTATGCTTCAGTGAGAAAGCATCCAAACCAAATGGGACATCTGGGAGATATTTTGGCTCTTATTGGGAATTCTCTTCCATTTAACTTCAGTTGGGAACATATCCATTAGCTAAAATGTTGCCCAAGACATGGAAACAGCCCAAATATTGTAGTTATAGTGAGAAAATAATGGGAGCCTGAGAAGATCCCAGTTTTGTATATTTGCTTGCCAGGCAAAATAAGTGGTGAAGCACATTTATACCAAATAAAATGTATGACGGCTACTACTATCTTCTCCTGTTGACTAACCAGAAAAAGAATTCTAAAAGAAGGTTCCTTAGAAAAAATACATTTATTTTACCCTGAAATTAGATGGCAAATTGCTAGTGAAAAAGATACTATTAGTACATTCTAGTTTGTTCTCAACTGCATGTACAAAATTACCTGTCTTGATAGTGTAGTTTTAAAAGGGTCACATACAGAAACAACTACGTAATGTTATTTGGACTGTTATCAAATGTAGCAGCAATATAAACAAATTAAATGCATAAATGCAAATAGGCCTTATAGGCATCTTGATCTATGGCTTACCACTTAAGAGCTCTTTAAAACAGATCAACATAAGCAATAATATCATAAACATTCTCCAAACTCTATTATATTTCCCTTTTAGATAAATTAAGTGCTACACATCTAGCAGATTGTATATGTCGTCATTACATATACATCGCAGATACATTACATTTTGCATAACAAAACTTAACTGTGAATTCAGTTTTCTGCTGAATGATGAAAAACTTCATTCTAAAAAAACCCTTTCATCACTCCTTTTTCAGTAAGAACACAATTGTGAATTGCTGATTTCAATGAGATGATGTGTCTGAGGCTATCAGGTTTCTGAGGCATTTGAAAGGGACGGTGAACAGGGAAGGAGTGTTGCTGACCAAAGAGAGATGCTGACATAAAACTAAAACTTTTAATTGATTTAGCTTGAAGCTGAGGAGGTCAACTCAATCTCTTTCAAAATCTTCTGAGAGAGAAGCTAATCTTGCTTTGCATCACTTTGTTGTGAGGAAAAGCAACAAAACCCTTCATTTCTGGGTGAAAAGTGCATGATGTACAAAGCAGATTTAATAGTCAGAAGACCTGAGCACCCCCTAAAAATTCCATGCTACTGTTTCAATTTATTTTCTAGAATGACTAGGAAGCTATACCATAAAAAAAGATGCATAGCAAAAATAGTCCAAACTTCTTGGAAGTATGGGCATAGCTCTCCCAGCAGAGGCTTCAGTTCTGTGTGTATACATAATGTTTCCTACAAAACATACTGCAAAATACTGTAAACATAACTAACAAAAACTGAACAGTGCAAAGTATAACCCGTCAGTTGCTCTACTGACAGAATGCCTTGCTTATGTACCAGTAATCCAACATTACGCAACAGGGTCAGAAAACAAGGTGCCTTCTGCTGCTTTATAAGTCACCTTCAAAAATAACTAAGAGCATTTAATTCCTTTCACAGGAAAAATCTAAACCCACAAGTTTAAATCATTTTGCACATAAACCAGTATCATAGTCAAAAAGAAGGAGAAACGTGTGTGACATGCCACAGCCTCGCAGAAAGGCTTAGCTGGACATGCCCCTCCTCACAGCAGCTCCTCAGCCCTTTCCAGCAGGTCCCTGCAGCAGTTCTTCTATGTACAACCCAACTGGGGCTCTGCTCTCCGTGCAGGAACCCAGGAGGGAAGTTTGGAGAAAATATTTCAAGTCCTGTCAGTCAATTTTAAAGTGAATACAGGCTTGTAAGTCAATACTGGAACTGGAACACAACATGATGCACAAAAGCTCCTTTCCCCTGCTGTCCCTCTGCAACAAAACAGATGAGTAAGACATGGCTGTGTTACTTTCACAGAATATTGGCACCATGAAATGCAGATTTATAGTTATATTTTTTGCTTTCAAGCCAAGAAAAATAATAGGCATTTTGATATTGATTTTAGCTTTCTTAACCTTTCACTGTGAAGCATCATGAAACACTGTGCATAAAACTTTAAATTTGAACACTGTGGGCTATAAAGAGTCACGGTTCTTTTCTTCATAAAGTCACTGTATACCATTTCTAAAAAATAAAGCATCATCTTCCTTTAAGCATGTGTTTTACTTTTATAGGCTTGCTGACACTTTTATTGTCAAATAATTTGAAACTGCCAGGCAATGAAGCAAATTATGGCCAGTATCACAATGGGAAGCAATACTTTATTTGGGATATCTGAGCCATGGTGTATGAATTGTTATGATCCAACCACCAACCCAACCCAAAGACAAGCTCTCGCAGGCATTTTTCGGGAAGCCTACAGCTACTCCCATGAGCTAACACATAAAGCTGTCACCTTCCTGCTCTACAGATCTGCTTGATCTGTACACTCAGAACTGGATCTCCTCACAATGGTTATAAAATAATTACTCTTGTGCAGTCGTTAATGTGGCAGAGCGATGACTGGGGTGAAACCCAGGTGGATGTCCTTGTGCAATGCACCCTGACACAGTGTCGTACCGAGCATCACCCGCCTGCAATCCAGGTCCTCCTCGGAGTCTGTTCTCAGGACAAAATCTTCCCTTCCCCTGGATGGGTTTGCAAGACTAGCAATCAGAAAACTGATATTGCCCTATCTTACCGTGCCCTCCTCACATCTCAGGTTAAATGGGTAAAAATACTTTACTCAGCAACATTTACTGAGGTTTTAGGGGTTTGAGCCATTATTAGCCAACACATCTATGAGCAGCCACACAGATGAGCTGGTGCTAGCCAGTCTTAGGACAGCAAGAATAAAGGTACATAGTCTTCTCCTCCTCTTATCGCAATAAAAGCAAGTCATCCCCAGCTGGAGATTTATGCTGTGTGATCTCAGCATACTCTGCTCTGAGTTCACAGGCACTCTGTGCTTTACACTTCATGCAGCAATTAAATCCTTAAGTATTCACACACTAACAAAATCCAACCATTTGTTTAGCTAAACACTTCTAAGGCAATTTCAAGCTTAAGGGAACT
Organism: Rhagologus leucostigma; assembly: GCA_013397725.1. Classification (NCBI taxonomy): domain Eukaryota; kingdom Metazoa; phylum Chordata; class Aves; order Passeriformes; genus Rhagologus; species Rhagologus leucostigma. The sequence goes on along the minus strand of VZTD01001444.1, from coordinate 833,261 downwards.
ACGTATCAGCATTTCTATGAGATATGTTTTGGAAACAGGCCAAGTGATTTGGAAATAGGGTGGTTAAACAGCAGACCACAAGAATGAATTATTGTAAATGATATCACAAGGAAGAAAATGGAGAGTTAAGTGACACATACTTTTTCATACACTTGCATCTTGACTAGCCAAGAGTTATCAATTAAAAAAGCAACACCGGGTACGATAACATCACAAACCCCAAGAGAGAACTGGGACAGTGTAGTGTATAGTCCTACCATGCTCAGGAAGAGGTTTTTTAAGAGAAGCCTTGCTATGACCAGCTTCCATCTGACATGGCAGAAAAGGACCTTGTACTGGCTCTGTCTTGAAGCCAGGCCTGGCTCACTGGTTTAAAGCCAGCTTTTTGTCATCAGCACCCGTGGAGCCAAGAATAACCTTAAAAATGTGTTGGAGAATACTTTTTGGGTAGGAGATTTGATTCTGGGTACTCACAAGAAATTAAGTTTTTGTTTAAGCCTCCTGTTCAAAAGACGAGGCTGTAGCTACACAGGTAAATGCAGGTACAGAGACACCAAACAGCTACATGACCACTCTCCATCCAGCTGCAAGTTAGGTAACCGTGTGGTCCCACATGTGTTGTTTCTCCTCAGCTGCGTCTTTTCATCTTGTCTACCTTCTCCATGGCTTTTCTATCATCGCTCCTCTTGTACCACTGTCTCGCTTCAGGCTTTCCCAAACTATCTCAAAGATAATGGGAGGCTTGTCTCAAACTTTTCTCACAGAAGATGACAAGATCTGCCTAAGCTTTGCTCAGATAGAAAGAGGGTGATAAAAATAAATATCTCTGTCTACACTGAATTTTGAAGGAGAGAGGATTGCCTGCCTGTATCTCTACAATTCCAGCTACAGAGACTTCAGTGGCTGTAGCAAGAATACACAAAAGTCTGAGCTGGCTGGATTGAAAAATAAAAAAGAAAAGAAAGCAACCAAACACAAAAGCTTCACTAGGTGCTGGTGCCTGTACTGCTCAGGGTTGGCCCTCACTGTCACAGACACAGGACACTGGCTCACAGAATCAGAGCAGCAGTGTGGTGGTGGGTGCTGTACCCCTGGCAGGAAGCTGTGCCCCTGCTCTGCTGCTCCAGCCCTGCAGCTGAGAAAAAACCAACAGCAGTGTGTGGGAGTGTCCTCTCTTACAATGATTTGTGCCAAGCAGACCTTCAGATCCATTCCTCCCACAGGATAGCAAATCTAAATCTCACCGAATCCACCAAATGAGCTGCCTGTAAGAGCTGGTTCAGTAAACGCCCATATATTACTAGTAAGATTGCTATTTCCATACACAGGTTAAGAAGGAGTCCCTTGCTTATATCACTTATCCCTTGAAGAAATCTGTGACAAGATCCTTAAGCATCTGCACTAAATAAATCGATTTCCATGATCAAATATAAGCCCTCTTCCACCCCCATGCAGTTTGCATTAATGCCTTCTTAAAAAGTTTAGTTTGCCCAGAGCAAAGAGCCAAAAAATCTTCTGATTGGCTTGTTCACAGATAAATTCGCCCCCAAGTGCCATTCTTAGCGTTTCAGCTAAAGCAGAGGGGTGTTTCTGATACAGAGGTGCAGCACACAAATAACAAGTACTGGGAACACCATGCCAGTACTGCTGGGTTGGCGGAAGGAGGTGGCAGCACTGAGGGTTCCACAAGATGCAGAAGGCAGCTGAATACCTCAGCCAGATGCAGGCTGACAGTGTGCCAGAAACCAGGAGCACGCTCAGGGGAAGTTCTGACAAAAGGGTTACCTATCTGACTTGTCTTTTTGCTGAATGGATTTCTTTTTTCTGTCATTACTACCCTAATTATTATCCATTTTTAACAGACATATTTAGTAAGTTTCTCAAGTTACTCTCTTCAGCAGTACTCTCTTTAGCAGAGTACTCTCTTTAGCAGAGACAGCTTGCTGAAAAGTCAGCAGAGATGGCAGCAAACCTCAAGTTTTGGCTAGTTTCCATCCCTTAGGAGCCTCCCCATTGGAAAGGCAGTATCTCGGGCATTCATGGCTGCAACTGACTTGCTCAAACAAGGAGCAAGGAAGTCAGAGCTGCAGGGAAGAGAAGGGTGCATGCAGGGAGAAACCTGTATTGGCAGCTGAGTACTTCCCAATCAACATGACGACAGAAAACCTCACTGGCTTCTCACCAGAATGTGTCTAACCAGCACAGGGTAAGAACAATACAGCTACATTTCCAAGCTACTAAACTTTTGCAGTTGACTAAACCAGTTCCTTTCTAGACGTCTGCTGAGAAGTGGTAGGTATTGAAAGCGAATTGTAAAAGTTCGATACTTCCAATACAGGCCACGATTCTTGGGTGCTGACACTCAGAACTACAAGCCTTAGCTTTCAGCAGTTGTTTTGGGACACTCTGACCTGTGTTGTCCAGCCTTGACAAACAGCCATCGCAGATCACCTGAACAGGTGAAGGGGCAGACCTTATTTAATGATTTTACTGTAAATATTGTCAAGTTTTCTTACACATGTATGTGCACGCTCACACACACGTGTCCATGAAAGCAAAAGGCTAACACTTCCAATGTCCTTCCGTGATGAAAACTGGGCCAGTGTCCAATGGCACAGGTTAATTTAGTTTTTTAGACAGCCTATGGTTTTTTTTGGTGATTGTGCAAGCAACCTCCAAATTATCAGTTCTCAAATGCAACACAACAAACGGGAGTTTTAGAATACTCTACGGAAGCTGACAACTGAATGAAAACCCCCTGAGAAGTCAGTTGCTATCCTTTCCATGGACATGTCCAAATGTTCAAGCCAAGTGCACGATAGTGAAGGTAACAAGCAGTATTTCCAAAAAGGAGGCTGCCCATTCCCCAGCTGAGCATGTTATTTTGCCTGTAAGAACGTTTTTTTCCTATTTGAAAGAAACACCCACTCTTCATGGCAGCGCTTCCACTTCCACTCAAGTGGAAGTACAGCACTGCACTGTGCAACTGCCTTTAGAAACACTCCTGCCCTGAACGCCTCAGCGGGCTCAGCCCAGGTGTGCAGCAGCACCACACCAGCAGGACTCCTCCTGAGGCTCTGCCAGACTGTGCCTCTGCCGCGGGCTAACAAGAGATTCTCTGGACAGACACAAGAGAAGACCTAACACTGACCTGAACACAAAGACTGGGAATTACATCTGGTTCAGGGGGAACACACAGAAGTTGTTCTGGGGACTAAATGTACCTTCCCTCTAAGCCATACAGTGGTTTAAAATCCAGGCAGACTCCCACTAAAATTGTATTTTGACCTACACAATTGAGTTCCCCACACCAATGAGAAAGATTTTGCCACTGAATTCAACACAAGCGCCATCCATCAAGAGTACTTCTATCATACTTCATGTGTATCTCTATTAAAGACCACCATAAAAAGTAGATTACAAATCCAACAGCAGTCAGTTTTTTTCAGAATATGCTGGGAATGCTAAGCTAAAACTATGACAGATAAAACTCACAGCTGACAATTAAAAAGACATTTCACATACATTATAGGCAGCAAAAATTACAAGGCAGACCATAACACAGGACTTAAAGGAAAGTTAAAATTTGTTACAGCAAACATGCTACTAATACTTAGTGATCCGGGCTTTGGTTTAAAGGCTTATACAATTCTGACAGTAAGCAACCTCACAGCCTGAATTAACCAGTACTAAAAGAACACATTCAATTACAGTAAAATTATTGTTAATTCTAGCAAATACATTTCTCTATTTTTAATCAAATTCAATTTTTCTGAATTAGCATAAAATTAATATAGTCCATAGGTACAACAAAATGAAAAATACCTACACTTGATGAAAACAGTAAATATTAATCAAACCAGAGGAATCAAGCCAAAGGAATTATTTCAGAAATGGATAGTCAGTTAATTTTGCAATCAACCAGTAAGTAGTAGCAATGTACTTTGTATTATTATTAGAAACAAAACCATTACTGCCAACAAGCTGTTTCAAAACTGCAGACTGAAAAGTTAAAGCTAACCATAATTTTTGCATATTATTACAGCACTGAACTTCAAAATGCATAAAAGTGCACAAGGCCAAATGAAAATACTAGTCTCACCCATATAAAATAGTTGAGCATTTACATCTGACACATTAACATCCTGAGATCTTAAAAGCAGTGCTTTCAAGAAGTAATAAAAACAGTATTTTGTACCGTAGGATAGATGGTTTTAATAGCAGAGAGTGAAGGACTTGGGTTGGAAAAGGAAGGACTTCTATTATCTGATGGCAGAAGAGGGTCAGTTCGTCGTTTTTAGATGCAACATTGCCCCCACCCGGACAAATGAATTTTGGTTCTAGGTTGATATTAGTATCGTAAAACTCAATAAAGTACTGAGAATTCCAAAAAAGAGTTTGGAAAACAGACACAGCAAACTTTGATCATCTTTTCTCATATACCTTTTTCAAGCTCACCTAAATCTTTTGTTGACTTATTGAAAATCTTCCAATATTTTCCTGAAATAAATGATAGCCACTCAGTACTCACAGAAAGTCCTTTTACATTATACACTTACTTATTCCTGCAAAAAAGTGAATAGTGCACTTCCTACAACTAAAACTGTGTAACATTACGATGAATATGTGGATATAGTTTCAATGCAATATGTATACTGCACATGCATAGTGTCTGCATATATAAAAGATAAATACACATGGGTTATACATGAGTTGACAAATATTTTGATTATAGAAAACTGTGGATTATGCTTTGAGGTCAAAGAATTAAAATTAGCTAAGTAACTTTCATTTCAGCTAATAGAAGGTTTAGCCATGAACAACTGAATCTGGTCAGCTCTTGCAAAAAGCAACTTTCTCTTGTGATATTCTTCACAGAATCACAGAATGGGCTGAGCTGGAAGGGACCCAAAAGGATCACTGAGTCCAGCTCCTGGCCCTGCACAGACACTCCAGCAACCCCACTCTGGGCATCCCTGAGAGCGGTGTCCAAATGCTCCTGGAGCTCTGGCAGCCTCGGGGCCGTGCCCGTTCCCTGGGGAGCCTGGGCAGTGCCCAGCACCCTCTGGGGGAAGAACTTTTCCCTGATACCTGGCCTAAACCTCCTATTCTTGACACACCTTGGAGTGACCAGCCACTCCAGAGATCCTGAAAACTGTCCTTTGTCTCTTCTCAGTCATTAAAAATAAAAAGCCCCAAACACTCAGCATCTTCCGTCTCTGCTTCATCCAGAACAACCTTTCACAACTGCCCATACTTGAAAAACTCCCTGTGATGAACAAAGCTTCTGAAATGACAATAGGAGAGGTGCTAGGAGGATCTTTTGAGAGCACCACGGGTAATAATAAAAGAAAACAATAAAATCTACATGCAAGTGCCAAATAGAAGGAAGCTAACCAAAGTCTGACAACTCAAGTGGAATGCATACATGTAGAGGCAGTGCTCCCAGAAGGCTGCTGTGTGTTTGCTCTGGCAAGTACAGGATGTCACCAGTACGAAAACTTGGTCAAAGCTCACCTCTTTCCACAGAGCCTATTTTAGTGCCCCCTGCTGTCAGTATTATTCTGATGTCCTAAAGTTGCACTGGGATATTAAGGAAAGAAATAAAAACAAAAATATGCCTCAGAGTTAAACTATTCAAATAAAGCCTTTTTGCAATACTAGACAGTTTTCCATATGCCCAGCTCTATCATTTGACTAAGCAAATAACAGTGCTTGTTGATCTAGCCAAGACACATATAAATTATGTAACATTATGCTAAGATTGTACTTTTATGATAGATGTGTTTGGTTTTGTGACACTAACAAAGCTTTCTGGTACCTGAATGCAATAAGACTATTTCCAGGTAAACCTTGTTTTACTGTCATCCGCAGCAGTGATGGCATGTCATGGAAACAGCACTGAGACTTCTAATGGGAGACATTAGGTTTCACCACGGATACTGTACTCTGCCCAATGCTGTCACTGAAATCAATAAATTATTTCAATGAAATAAGTAATCAATAAGCAATTATGAGAGTGTTAAAAGAAACAGTCAAATAAACTGAAAGACATCATCTGATGATCTAACCTGCTTCTATTTAAGCTTCTAAAGCTAGTTTTATTTTATAAATAATAGATAGTCCCACTGTGAATACAAGGTTAATGGATTCTCTCTTAGGTCTACTGCACTTCCCAAGCAGTTGATGCTGTTTGTACTCCCCTCATCTATGCTTTCACCCAAGCCCTCTTAATAAATTACACTCTGGCCCTGGCTCCAGCGAGGATCAGTGTCCCTCTTCCAGCTGCCAGTGCCGCACCAGGCCCTGGCAGGTGAAGGCACAGAGTGCCTGTGTTCCTCAGGGGTGTGGAGCAGACCCTGCGCAGCCTCGGGGTCTGCTGTTCATTAACACTGTAACTTATGAGGATATTTCAAAACGTTAAAAATGCTGTTTTTGCAGCAGAATAGACACTTATTTTCATTATTTTCCAAAGCCAAAATGGATCTACTAGCCCCCAAAAATGTCATTAAGTGCTTGAAGGTCAGTGAAACTGCCCATGAGAGTTGCTTATGAAGTGCTGAATTTTCACTGAGGTACATTTGTCAGATGCCATAAAAATACCAAGACCTGCAACTCGTGACACCTGCAGAAAAGCACCTCACGTAATAGCTCTATCTATTTCAGTAACACCTGGGGTCATGCTGATTTTCTTACATTTCTATTATTTAAACGTAAGCCTCGTCATGAAGAACCAGTCTTTATTTTAAGATCACAGAAGCATTTTCTATTTGCCAAACATTGCAGGAACCCTGCTGATCAACTGCAACAAAACAATCAACTCCTGCCATGCGTTCGGCACGCAGCAATGCCAGGAACCCACCAAGGCAGGCTGCACGAGCAACCAGGCTGCAAATCGAATGCAATGAACTACAATTTTACTTAATAACTTCTCAAATCAAAACACAAAATACACACTCTAGGTTCACACCGCTGATTGTTTCTAGAACAAGCCAGAAGACCACAAAGGTGAGCAGAGACATTCGCCTTGCCCCAGGCTTCCTCTGCTGCACGTGGCTTTGATGTTTAGTGTTCTCCCTTCCCCTCTCTCCCCAGCCACGGTGTGACTCCCCACTGCAGCACTGGCAGGGCAGGGGCAGCAGACAGAAGGGAGAACCCAAGGCAATTTGCTTCTACTACTTCTAAGGAAGCTTTCATTTTCCAGATGGCAGATGATGATTAGTTGAGACAACATTTTTCATAGAAGCACACTGGCTCTGACTGAACTCGTTCTGGATGCTGTTTCCCAGGGTCAAGTCATAATTTCCAGCCAAAGTCAGAGATCAGTTTAGGAAAGCTGAAACCACAGTTTCCACCTCCCACAAGGGCCTTCTAACCATTGAACCAATATCTTTCTGCAGCGTGAACAAAAGCAAAACTGCTCATGAGACACTTGCCCAAAAGAATGAGCCACGTGGGGGCTGCCATTCGATGAGCAGGAGTCCCAGGTGCGCATTTGCTCTTGATTTGTACATAAAGGAGTCAGATCTCTACTCCTTTAATTTATTTGGTTTATTGTCTTCCTTGAGCAGCAGCTTTTAATTTCATACTACTCCTCACCAAACTTTGAAAGACCTTTGATTTTCCAAAATGCTGGAAGCCTCTTGTGTGCAAGGCAAGAGATTGCAAACTACAGGTACTTTTGCTTATGACTCCACTTTCCCTACTACCAAATGCAGTTACAGCCTCAGTGCAGAAACAGAAGGGGTCTTGGCATCCAACTAGTAATGCAATACCTGGAGAGGATGCAGTGAACCTCAGTCCCAATCACTTCCAATCCAAACTGTCAGAGCTTCAAGATGACAGAAGAAAATCAGTATTTGTGAACAGCCTGGCCGTACATCATCACTGCAAGCTGTCATTTGCAACATTCCAAGTAGAACATTTTATTTAAAGTTAATACTGAGTAAAAGGGCCAAGTGCCTACAACGGCGACTCAGCCTATCCATTTATCTGGGTGACCTATCTGACCACAGAGACAACAGATACCTGCTTAGGAAAAGTGTTTGGTTTAGAGCACACTGATCATTTAAGTGTTCACCACAGAATGCTACAGTACACGAATCATTTATACAAAACACTGACTTGCTGCTATTGCAATATTTACCTTTAATATCCATACCAGTTAAATGCCTGTATCTACTGAACACCTAAACTTCCCTAAAAATACTGATTTCTTTCTCTGTCAATCACAGTGCTTTGTTCTAGACAGCTATTTCAATATTTAACAGATTGAAAAGGATAGCCCTGCTTAGCAAGACAGTATGTATTAACAAGAAGCGTCAGAAATTTCCTTGACAGTCCTTTGTTTTGCACTAGGATCTTCTAGTGCAGAAGCTGTACCTATAAAAAAGCGTGGATTATGATGCAGTATCAGAGATGCAATTCCCTACCAGTTTCTTAACAGAAGCAATAAACCCACTTGATATAGGTTAATTTTAAAAATGAACATCATAAAGCCAGGCTTTTCTAAACCTGCCACAGCTTTTGAAGAAGTCAGAATAACAGCCTTAAAAAAAGATATAAAAATGCAACAGCACAACTATTTTGGCCTATGATCTTCTTTTGATACAACTGAATCCTTGTTACTTATATTTCTAAAAGAGCAAACAGTGAATGCACTCAAGCACTTCACAGAAGCAAAGCCTTAGTCTTCCAAATGTATTTATGTATTTTTTCTAATATTTGGGTGCTTAGTTGACTTATTTATGATACTTACTGCACTGCACTGCTTTGTACATAAAAAACCTGAGCAGCACATTTCTGCAAAACCCATCAATGTTATTCATATCCACTAAGTAATGTTAAGAAAAAGACATGAAATTCTACTGAATAATTTATTAAAAATCATACCAAATACCCAATCTCCCAATTCTATTACATCCAACTGTATGAATAGTTAAACTAATGTTCTGCCAAAACACTGGCAGAAACAGAAATAATTCTTAAAATACTCTTACCTCTTTTTCAACAAAAGTAAAGTCTGTTTTTTCCCCATGTTCAGGGCCTCCTCAAACTATCCAACAGAGGGCTCTCCACAGCTGTTAAAAAGCTTAATTGAAAGCAAATATACAAATGCTAATATACACACAAAAATCAGCACACTGTCATTTTAATGCCCTCCTCTGTATGCACACACACACCCTTCTACACCCGAATCAGACATCTGTAAAGTCACACAGTGAAACCACCCAGGTAGTGCCTTGGCAGAACTTGTATGCTGCTCATGTATGCTACCGCAAGATTTTTTCTGAAACACTGTTTTTAACTGCGGAAAATTAGTGTGTTTTTAAATCGTCTTTACAGACATTAAATTTTTTTTCTTATTATTTTTTTATTCTCCCTTGAGAAAAATACTAAGAAAACAGTGTGGAGCAGAGTGTGCTCCGTGAGTATCAGCCAGGGGGAAAGGCAGGGAGCCCGGCGGGTGCTCATGCACGTGGCACACCACTTTGCTGACACCCACCTGCACCTGAAAAACTTCTCACCAAGACCAAGGTGTAACTGGACTGTTTCAGCAAGAGGTTATTCCAGACTCTGTTAAACCTTGTTCTCTTTGTTGAGGCAGGGTTGCTGCTCAGCAGGTTTGAAATGCTGAAGTGATCGATGTATGGTTATGGTTTCCTGACATTGAGATATCTGAGGCTGATAAAACCCAAACATATTTTAAAGACTTTTCCAGTACTGCAGAAAATAAGGGTTTGCAAAGAGTCTTGTATGAGCTCTTGCGGTTTAAGGACTACAGCCATCCACTAAACTGTCCTTGGAGACTGTAAGTGAAAGATTCCTACACATACCCTTCACCCTGAGGTCTCCCTCATTGTTTAAAGACCTTGGTTTTAAATACGGGATATCATAATGCACTGTGGCATACCTTTTCTCAGTAACATATGCTGAGATTTCCTGTATGCTACACACCTTTTCTTTTAAATTTAATTGAATGACACAGCTGATACACTTTTACGTTGGTGTGCCCTTCCTGATCAAAAAATGCTCATAGCATATTATCTAACCAAACACAACGTAATCATAAATCAAAGCCATTGCCCTGCAATAAATTAACGTTAGTATTTGATGGGTTTAGTAAGCTATTAACCATAGATGAAGATAATACATAAACTATTGTACAAGAATCTTTTAAAAAAGTTTTTACAGTATTATAAAGAAATTATCTATCTGTAATTCCGTAAGTTCACTGTGCAGCACCTGCAGATGTGCCTGGAACATTAGCCAACAAGGCATATTTTTTAACTTCTGAGATTCAATTTGTTTTCCGTAATAGGTTTTGAGCTTATCGATGATAATACTAATCTGCTTTCCTTCACACATTTACATTCCACTGTGAAAATACATACCTACACTCTTTCTGCACAGGCTACAAAGGTAATCCAATACAATTCCTCCACTGAATGTCAGTGATTAACTTTTCCAAAACTAGTTGTGCATTTGTATAAACAAAGGCTTTTTGACCCATGTCTTTGGAGGCGAAGTACAAAAGTTATGATCTGATATATCACACATCAGACAAATAGGTCTGTCTTTCAAAGTTATGGGAATGTATTTGATGCTTCCATTCACTCTGCTTTTACCTGCAGTGATACCGCAAAGCATGTGGACATGTAGCACACGCAGAGAAAACTTTATGCTATTTGCAACTGTATTACACATCACTAAATTCTAAGCAAATCCTTACAGAAAGTTTTTAGCACAACACAGAACACCCTTCCCAGACCTGAACTGAGTTTGATTTCTTCACACATTGTAATGTCTGCTTTCTTGCTGAGGTGTCTGTGCACGCATAGGCATTTGTAAGATCTAATCCACTCTGCAATTCGATGCAATTCTCTAAAAGCAGCCAACACTCTCGTGATCCTCTACCCCACCACCAGAGCTGTGGTTTGGATCTGAGGCTTGAATCTGAGGTTCAAGAGCAAACTCAGATGACAAATTTTGCAACTGGCCTTGTACTTAGAATACAGCCATTTCTTAAACTAAATTCTAAGTGCCTCTGGTTCAGAAGTGTTTGAAACAGTATCTCCTTCTCCCTTGCAACTGGAGATGCAGGTGTACAGGACCTTTGGAAAAAACCAGAATAGTTTGGCATGCTAAGTTACCTTCTATTTTAAAGATTTAAATTTTTTATCGTTATGCAGCCATCCTTTTTCTAAGAGTACATACAATTCCTATATGGAAACAGCAGTAGCAAACCAAAAATATCAAACAAACTCTAACCCTTTACTTACCATAAGTCTCCATCTTCAATAGTCTTGTCATTTGGGGCTCCAGCATGGCCGTAGTGCAAAACAGATGAGTTCTCCCCGCTGATGGGCAAAAAGAAAATTAGAACAATTAGTGGAAGAAGAAACATTCACACACACATTCATATGACATAAGAAGGAACACTGTAAACATCAGTGCATTCACATAAAAAGCAGCCTGTGTGAGCTGTCAGAATCCCTGCCCCGGTGTAGCCACACCACCACCTGTGCAGCAGAGATGTGCATGGCACAGGAATTCTGCTACTCTGGCTGTAAGACAGGACCTTGCTGCAGAAGAAACGTGGCACAGTTCTTATGAATATTTCCTATGTCCGTGACAGTGTAAAGGAAAGAATTACGCACAAGTAATCTTTCAACTTACACCCACTTACTATTTCCTGGGGGGTTTTTTTGTTTGTTTGTTTGGGTTTTTTTAATTACTTAGTGATATTTTTCCCTATTCGAGGTTAAGTAGTCTGAGGCATAAAACAAACTAACTTCCACTGGAATAAAATCTGACATTTGAAACACTCTAGGAATCACTGGGACTGGAGAAATTGAGCTGCCTGAGGGAACAGCTCCAGTTCCCCTCTGGCATGGCTACAGGTGGTCTCTGCTGGAGGGGATGCACTGCTTGGAGAACATTCACAGCTTACAATGTCAGTGGCAGGAGCAGGTATGAAAACTGTCACTCTCTTCTTACCTGTTGTTGAAAAATTACATAACAAAGAAAAGATTTTTATTCCTGGAAACCTTTCAGAGTAAACTGCTGATTCATAAGAATAAAACAGATCCAGAGGAGGCTGGACACTTGTTCTGTTGTTCCGAAGCTCCATGATCCACTAGGTGACTTACGTTTGGCCTTGGCATCCTCTCTTGCCTACTGATATTCCTCTGGGTCTATAAAATGTCAGTTAAAAGGCTGATAAAGATCTCAAGCTCTACCTATTTTTCTTTTACTGTTCTCTTCAGATAGATGCGCTCGCTTTTTCTCTTCAGAAAGCTGGAAGAATTATATCACATCCAAAAATACACGTGTGGGGACAGGGTTACTGCAGCTTCTCTCCGACCCCTCTAGCTCACTTGCCAGTCTGTACCTCAGCTTTCATCAAAACCTTTCATTGGTCACCCTGCTCAGATTTGATTCTTTCAAGTTGTGATGCTGGAACAGCTTCTATCTTAGATGACAGGAATCTGAGGCTCAATTTCAATCAATCTTTTGTTGTATCTGGAATAAATGTGACATCTGACATACTTCTCATATTAGACTTCTGATGTGTGCAATTACAAAAACAGGACGCATGCACTGTATCCAAAAAGACATTACCTTCAAGATACATTAAGTACGTGTGATATTAGATACTAACAGATCATCAGTCATTCAGATAATTTCATAAACAGTGATTATGGAAAAGAAAGTCGTAAGTTTCTGCAGGCTCTCAATCCAAATGGCTGGATTGTGTCCCTGGAAGTATTTAAAAAGACATGTAGATGTGGCAGTTGGGGACATGGTTTAGTAGTGAACTCGGCAGTGCTGGGTTTATGGATAGACTCGGTGATCTCAGAGGGCTTTTACAACCTGAATAATTCTACATCGATATTTTGAAAACAGTAAGTATTTATTGTTAAGTATTTTTTAGCATGTAAGAATCACTGTGTAATAAGACAGTGAAAGGTGATATTTCAGAATCATGGGCATGATTTTCTGATACAAAGTGTACTTCATAAAATTATACACACTCCAAACAGAAAAATTAGAAAAGTTAAAACTTGTTAAATCAAGAGTTAAAAAACCCCACAGAACTAAGGCTGCAACACATTCATTTTGTGATGCTGGTCCAATGGCTTAAGCACAGTTTCACAACTGGCTGGATGCTTTTTCCTTGCTGGGTGCTGGATTTGAGAACCTCTGCTGCTGTGCATATAGCTAAAAATGGACCCAGAAAGCCTGTATACAAGATGAAGACAGACATCAGCTTCTTTCTGAGATGTTCTGTCTCCTGGCCACCGTTGGAATATTTTCCACACCAGGACACTTTCAAAACTAGCTTGCTCTATCTGAAGAAAAAGTCTGTAGTAGGGCAATGGAGTGCAATCAAAAGAAAAGGTCTTCTGTGCCAGGCAACATGTCCAGCGGGAACCATGTTCCCAGCCTGAGCTCTCACGTCAGGAGACAGGGGTGCAGGCTGCTCCCGCCCCTGGGCTGGACTATCAGCATGGGGAGGGGAGGCAGCAGCATTTCCTGCCTCAAGAACTGTTTCCCAGGTGGAGGGCTAAGATTTTGGGAGGATGGCATGTGGAAGCAACTGGAATGACCTTGCATGACATTGTTTGGTGTTTAAGGAAAAACACAAGAAATAATAAAAAACCACCAACAGCTGGAGTGCACATACATATACTCCCACAGCAGTTTGCAGATACTATTCCTCATCTCCCTCCAAAACTGGGGATAAAGTAGGAGAAGCAAAAGCACATGCATATATTTATGATCAACTTTTTAAAAATGATCATGAACCTTAAGGGCATGACTCCATGCTTATGTATTTGCAGACAGCTTGTTTACTTTTCAAGATATGAATGCACCCTCAGTGTCACATACCATACCAGTGCATAAATAAGTCATATACTCAAATTTGACAACTGCACAAATGTTTTCAACAAAACACACTGCAAATACAAAGATGAGGGATTTCTTTTGCACATTTTAATGTAAAGGTTTTAGTTTACAAAATATTTCTGTTAGGCTCAGCACCAACTGTGATGGGAGCTGCATGAACCTGTTTCGCAGCACCGTTAGTGAAGCGTTAAGCAGGCGCAATCTTTCTTGGCATTGGGGGCTCCTGATCTGTCATGCACATCTTGGCTCTGTCACACACACGGGATCATAGCACAGAGAGCACAGTTGGTGGTGAAGCCCAGATCTTCACACCATATGCATTTAAGGGGTTTTGGCTGTTGGGATTTATTGGCGTGAGAGGGTCTGCTCCCTTGGGACTGGCTCTGGGCAGATCCCCTGGGCTCAACACCCATTAGCAACCACGGCAGAGCAGACCTGCTCCTGAAAGCTCTCCCAACTGCTTTTCTCCCAAAACAAATCCAGCACGTGCACTGCAGGACTGGTCCCTGGCTCTGAGCAGGCCCTGCAGCTGAGCATGAATGGGAGAGCTTGACTCAGAAATGCACTACTGACCCAAATTAAAATAGCAATATGGAAACCTCCAGCAGGTTCCTGTTAAGAGGTGCACGTCCAATCTCCCCTGCGGGGTGCATCTTTACCACTGCCCTGAGATGAAGGCAGGAAGATGCTTCAGGAGCAACGCTACATAAAAGATGCATACCACAAGGTAAATGCTATAGTTACCCAGAAATTGTTCACACTGATTCAGTAAGGCTTTCAAGGTGGCTTTAAAACAACTTAAACAAAACCCCCAGCCACTGGCAAAGCAAATGGGCCTCCATGTAGAAGCTATTTCTTTCTTTCTGAAGAAGCAACAGTTGCAAGGTCTGGCATTAGAGCACCAAGTCAGGGTTTAAGATGAAGCACTGTGGGGAGGTGAGGATCACCGGAAAACAATCCCCCAAGATGTATTTTAGATCAGAAGGCACCCTGAAAACAAATTATTAGAACAAAGAGGAGAAATGTTAGCAATATTTTAAGAATAGGACTATGCTGAGCATCAAGTACTACAAAAAGTGTAGCTATTAGCTCTATATTGAGAACATCTACAGAAAAGCCAAAAGACCATTAACTAAAACCAGAACCTATTTCCATCATGATTTAAATCATCATAGAATCAATCCAGAAGAAAGCATTAACCCTTCTTGCCACTTTTTTGTCTAAGGCATGAAATCTTAAAAAGTTGTACTGAAGTGAAAGAAAGAAAAATAGATTCAGTAACTTTCCTAATCTTATCCAAAAAGCATCACTTATGGCGACCCTCAGACAGAGGAAGACATTTCACTGCACAACGTTATTCTTAATGACTGGTAGTACCTGATGAGAGCTGTCATCTGCCCAGAGACATAAGTCAAGAAGATCTGACCCTGAGTCTAAGACGAGAGAGTAACAAGCAGCAGCTGACGGTGGCTTCCGTGGTAGTTCCAGAGATACTGATGCCTCCACCACCACTTAACTCCAGCTGGAACCTCTGCACCTGCTTCCCAGGGGATGCCATCTACCCTAGTGTCACCAGGACACTGGGAATGGATTACCTTTGTTTTCCCATTTGCAAAAATGGTTACTTGTTACCCTAAGACACTGCAGTGAGTAATTCATTAGCATTTGGACATTACTTGGAAGTAGCACTTTGTAGATGAGTGCCAAATATACCCAAGTATGCTTATCAAATGCTCCCATTCTCCTTTCATGGCACTTAGTGATGTCTGCACTTCAAACCACTGCCAAGCTGACAATGTTTGAAAGTATCACTAACTACAGGACTAATCTCAAAAGGTAACACCCTGTCACACCCATCAGTGTGTGTTATTATTCTCATAATAACGGTGAATACATTAAGCATTTTTGGTCACACCAAATATTCATTTAGCATCTCCTCAAGAATATAACACCGGACAGGGACAGCAACAAATAAATGCACCCATCACATGACAAGTGATTTATTTCTGTACTGAAACATCGTATTGATTACTCCTGATTTCCAGCTTAGTCAGCATCTTTTAAAAAATTTGAATAACACACTTGTCTTTTATTGAAAAGGATTATTCTCCTCTATGGAAACTATAATCAGGCCTGTAATGTAAAAAGGAAAGATCCTTTCAAAATATGCTCATTTTAAGTGTTCAGGAAAATGCAAAATTCAGCCTGAATAGAATAAAACATTCACAAATCCTAATTGCAAAAGCTACTTTTAGTTTTAAATGTAGTTAAGTGAAATATTTACAATGCATGACATTTTCACAGTAATAAAAAATGTCTATTATTTTTGCCATTATTATGTTAATTGAATTCATTCATTTGTTAAGAGCTAGCTTAAAACTGTTAATATTATTCATTCTTACTTCACCACTCACAGTCAGAACATAGAACACAAAGACTTTTGTCTGTAAATTGCTATCTCATGTAATTATTTTTTTTTAATCAAGTTTGTCTGCACTTTTAATTCTAGTGGTAGGATACAATGCCAGCTCCTAATGACAACAGTGAGTCACAATGTTGTTTGGATCTTGCATTCCAAGGACAGCTCTTCTCTATGTTTTAAATCCTTCAGTAGTTCAGAGGGAGGTCTAATACCACTCCCATGTCCTGCAAAAAGCTGGACGGGACACCCAGGGTGCTCCTGTCAGCACCCACTTCTGAGCTACTGTTGGAGCTTTCCTCCTCCTGGGATCCCCAAGTCATGTAATGTAGGTCCTGGATTTTTCAGTCCTGTGGAGAGTTTGCCCTGTTCCCACAGGTCTCAAGGACCCACTACGCATCATAAAGTAGACATTTCTATAGGTTTAGCAAAGTGATTTGACCACCAGCACCCAAACCAGATCCTGCAGCACAGGTTCTGATCCACTGTAAGTGAATGTGAAGTCTGCATGGCTGTGAAAAATCATACCATCACCATCTGTGACAAAAGCTTAGACACGGAGTCTCATTTCACTGGGATGTTAATTCTCAAGTTAAACGACGGTGCTTAAACCAGTAAACTTTTCAGACCATTGAGATACACAATTTGCCATAAAACTGCTCAGGCTCCTGCTGCAATTTTGCATATAAATTGGAAAATTGCATCTACAAATAAGCAATTGAGTAAACCACAGAAAGAAGTGAAGGTGCTAATTGTTCTTATTACCTTCAAAGCAATATAGCATTATTGTCATTAACATAAAAACTATCTTTTGTAAGTATATGTAACTTCAGTGTAGGGCCAATGTTTCTGAGTAGCAGCAAAACAAGTGGAACATATATACCAACATACCTGCCTCCTCAAACTGTCATACATCTCTGATTAGATTAACTCCACTAAGTAAGATTAATCTCTGCACAAAGCACACAGCTGTTCTTCAGCACATATCCCTTACTGTTCTCTTGTGCATTTCTACAACTGCAAGGAGAACTTTTATGCTACTTTCCCAAATACAATAACCTTCAACACTAGCTGTTAAGAGAGATGCAGAGAGAGCAAAAAATTCCAAATTCTAAAGAGATTATTTTAATTGCATCCTAATCTTTGAGACAAAGAATTTTGAGGATGACATGAAATACTTAAGGTGTATTTCAAAGAAAGTATTTTTGAGCAACAGAGGATAGCTCTAAAGCCCTTCTCCATGATGCTATTTAATAAAAAAAGTCAACTGCAGCACAGGGGTGAGCACAAACATGATCTTGGCAGCAGCAGCAGTCACCGGGAACCTCTGGAGTGCAGCAGAATCTATGAACAAGTTATTTCTTTAGGAGACAGAGGTAGCCACCTACCTCTCTTTGTCTTTTCCAGTGACAGCAGGTCAGAACTCACTCTGGTGGCATTTGCAAACACATGACATGCCTAAAAGGACCAATTTTACAAATACCCAGTGGGAAACTGACCACAGAGATTACACAGTTCAGTGTAAATCATCCTCTTACCTGCCACAGATGCAAGTGTAGGAGGTGTGGCGCATGCCACCTCGAGTGTAGCAGTAGTGCTGGAACAGGCTGCAAAGAAGCAAAGGTGGTAATTAATGACTTATGCAAAATCATCCCAAGACAGGGAGAAAAAAAAGTCCTGCTTGAGTACAGCTGTGTTGGTGTAAATCCTGAGCTGCCCAACAAGGCTCTCTGCCTGCTTCTGCTCAGCTGAACACTCCAACTGCCCCACATCCACAGCTCAGCAGCCCTGCAGAGCCGCACGCGATTTCCACAAAGCCATTAAGCAACTCTGCGGCAGAGAAGAGGGGCTCAAGTGCAGCTCAGTAGCCTCAAATGGCAATTGCTTTCCTTGCAGCTCAACACTGAAAGGGAAATTACTGTTGGCAAAAGGGAGTTCATCTGACCATAGAACAAACAGGATGGTAACAGTTAAAATGCTGAAGCTGGTGAAGCTGGCCAAACTTTCCGAAGCGGAATTCAGAAAACCACTGCATTGCTGCATTTCAGGTACACAGTCATATCCATGATCCTCCTTTCAATCCTGCTGCCTTCAATTAATGCCATGTAGATTCAGGAAAAGTGATGTCCAACCAGCCCTTCACGGAGGAAGGAGCTTGCCAGACAGGTCAAAGCTCCTCAAAATAATTTCAGCAGAAGCCCTCTCATTTTTACCACCTCACAGACACCTTCTGCTGGAAGCTGAACTAAATATCCCCAAAGCCTGATTTGCATCTGACTATGCTGTTCAACCTCCTCTCCAGACAGGCTAGCAGAGCTCTCCCTTCCCATAAAACCAGGTACTTTCTGCATCAAGGTCCAGGCTGGAATGGACAGTCTCATGTTTTCTTGTCTGTAGCACAACAGACACAGAGAAAACACAAGACTTACTCAATTTCAGACTGTGGTACCTAAATACCACTATGATTTTCCCCTGTCCAAACATGGGGAAAAAAATTAACACGGACTCAATCTCAAGAGCAAGAAGATAATGTGGTAACATCAGGCTGAGTCTCCTGCAGCCTACGAAGGACAGTACAACGCAGCATTGTTTGCTTTTGTGTGTGCCTGGGGCAGGGAACGGAAGGGAGAGCAGCCCGTGCTTTCCTACAGAACTCCTCTTTCACTGCCATCCTGCTGGAGGAGCTGTTTGGCTTAAAAAGCATTACAATATTTTCATCTTCACTGTCAAAGTCCCCTTCACATGAGGGCAGATGTGCCCAAAGCACAATTAATATAGGATTAGGTGCTTTACGAGCTAAGCACATATCATGGATCCTTTTATTCTTTTTGAAATATGCTCTAGTTACAATCCAATTCCCTGTAATACTGAATGAATTCCAAAAGCTCATTTCTTGTAATACTGAAATCATTTCATTAACATAGAGTGATAATGGTGCTATTCAAAGAATAGAGATGTTGTGATTTTGTCCTTCTTCAGCAGCAAGCCACAGAACACAATTCAAATTCAAAGGATATTAAAGACATTACATGCTTGTAAATCTAAACTGGATTTTAAAATTATACAAAACGAAAGCATTTAAAGAGAAACAAAAGAAAACATACAAATTAATCACATATGAAAAAAGAAAAGCCTCCATTTAGAGACTCAGTAGAGGGACACCCTGTTTACAAGATCTCTTTTCTGCTCAAAATACTGCGGTGGTTTACAAGGTAGAAAACTCTAAGTTTGCTTCGGCCTGTAAATGAATAATGGCAATGAGTAGGTCAAATGCCAGAGAAGCTAAGGAGAAACTCCGACATGGTGAGAACACAGCAGAGATATCACTAAATTGAGCTAATAAAATTTATCACCTAAACTGTCATTTGCTCTGACATAGACATTTTTTCACTGAAATGGACATTTCATATGGAAACATTTGCTTGCAGGTAAGGTTTACTCTGTAAGATATGACACTATACACAAACATGTTGCACAATAATTACATATGCATAGTTACATTTTAGAAAGCAACTTTTAATGTATTTTATAGACCCTTCACCTTCAACGACTGAATAAACTACGTCCTCTAGACAGCAACTCAATGATCTTACAAAGAGCTTAAAAATGAAAAGTAAAATGAAATAACGAAGACTGTAAACATCTTTCCATCATCAGTGATGTAGGATAGCAAGGTTTATTTTTCCATATGACAACTGATCACATATTCATGGCAGCAATTAATATGAAACTATGCAGCCAGTAATAGTAGTCACCTCTTGCAGTACTCCCCGATTAGCAGTAAAAAGCAATAAATAACTTAAGACATGCTTTGTGTAACCTAGATGTTGCCTGAACTTTGTTTCTGTTTTCATCAAACATCATGGACTTCCTTTTAATACTAAGAAAGAAGCGGCTTTTTATGTGATTGAGCTGATTGAGCTGAACTTTGCCAGGTGATGGGTTTCCTGCTAGTAAAACTACTCAGATCACTTTTTTGAATTTACTTTTTTGGGGTATGACTTCATGCAAGTGGAAAAAAAATCCAACATTTCCATCAGAGACAGCCAACATGGTTGTATAATATGGCATAGATAAGTGAAGGACTGGATATTCCTTTGATTACAAAGGCTGGCTTTTCAAAGCTGGAAAGTGTATACGTAGAATTAGAGAAGGTGTCAGGTCTTTGTAGGTAAAGTCCCAGTCCCACTGAAGTTAATGCAGATTCTGCCACTAGACTTCATCACACCAAGATTTCACTGTCTACACTCTGCAAGAATCTTTATCCGTAAGAGCAATATGAAAGTATGAAGTCTGAAATAGTTGGATGGAATATAATTTAATCTGGCACTCTGCATACATTGCAAATATTCCATCCTGAACTTTGCCTGGTCTTTTTGATTGGAGGATATGTATGATCAGTCAGTTTTATGTTGGTGCTGGATGCTTTGCCCTGAGCTTTTAATGCAACCAACACAGGTACAGAAATGAAGCAGCTCTTTCTCTTCTCCTTCTTGCATGTATTTCAAAGCTTCCTGTCACATTTTGTACAGGATTTCTCCAGAGGGCATGCCTATCACTTATCCTCCAAGTATGGCCTCAGTGGTGTACACACATCAACCACTGGTGTAGGGGCTTGTCACACGTCCCCTGTTAAATGCAGACAACTTTGCCAGAGCTAGCATAGCCTGTGCATTGCTTTGGATACAATCTGTTTGTTGCTATTGCTATGTAGAGGAACATCCTGGGTTTGGTGCTCTATTTTTTTGCCAAAACCATCACTTTCTTTGACTGACAATACACGGAGAAGTAAGGTAGTTTTAAAAAACTGTTTTTTTCATAATTTAAAAAAAATTACAAGTATTAGCCACCATCAACTCAAGTAAACGTGACATGAGTGCACTTCCCCTCCTTGCAAATTTGCTGAGACACAAGATAATGTTATTCTCACTGCTCTGCTGAGTCTCAACTGCCTCACTGACTGTGCTGATTTGAGAGAAGAAAACTCTCCTTTCAGAAATAATGGGTTATTCACCAGTAGAAATAACAAGCAAGTATATACTTGCTATGTCAGATCCTATGGAGTACTGCATACACACAAACAAATCTCCAGAATGCTTGAAGAGCCTCAACTTCAACACAGCCTAAAAAACCATTAAAGTAAAACCTTCTACAAATAGTCTTTCTGACAAATTATCAAAATCACCCTAAAAATGACGTTTGTGTTTTATGGTCGTCTTCATTCCAGTTTCTACTGCTATCTAATGTACACTGACAATTACAATCATGTGTGTGCTATGAATGGAAATTGCGTTAAATAAGGTAGTTTAATGTCAACAGTTTTCCTAATTCAAGTGAATTTACAGAATAAAGACACACAAAGCAGGAGGAATATCTGTATTGATTGCTCTCCCATGTTTTGCTTTTTTTCAGGTCTTCCTCATCAATACAACATATCCATACACACTCAGCAGTGTCATTTTTATTTCCCAAAAGAAGTACACAAATAATCTCTACCTTTAATTCTTATCATCAGCTCTTCTTGAGTTATAAGAAATATTTATAAGAGAGCAACATTTGCATTTCTCAGCTATTCACTCCTGAAACCAAGACACTTCTAGATCAAAAAGGTTCAAATTTTAAACAGAAATCCAATCAACCATTTTGACCTGTATCTTACAAAACTAGTAAGAAATGCAATTACAAAAAGAGTAATAAACACGGAGAAAAGAGAGATACAGAAGGAACTAAAAGCAGCAAGAATGTCTGAGCAATGTCTGACCAAAAAAACTTTAAAACCTCGCCAAGTTTCCATAACACTGCCCAATACATTCCTCAGTGACATCTTCTGATGGTCGCACACCCTCAGTAACTGCAGTGAAGTGCTGCAGGAGGAGACATGCACATCAGTGTAGGCTAGAAGAACAATTACTCATTCCAAGGTTTCTGACGAGAGAGAGAAAAGCACTGAATAATGCTGTTCATTATTCCCAGATACTGCATCAAGAACACCTGTGGATACTGGTAGTTCAAGAACCAGATTTTTAGGCTGTGTATCAGAGAGATTTGCCCTGTGAAGAACGTAAGTACAGAAGAGTCAAGGACACTTGTAGGTCAGTATTTCATTATGGTGTTTATACTGAAAACATGTATTTGAGAAAGTTGCCTCCTAATGAAAAGAAACCTTTATATACTTCAAAAATAGTATTATTTGAACAGAGGCCTTGAGAGTTGCCTTGAAATGCAAGCAGGTGGGTTTGAACTATAAATTGGAAACCACAGTAACTTAAGGGAGTTCTGAACAGAACTTGCAGGATCTTCTGTAGTTTTTTTCTTTTTTTTTAATGACTACAATTGGAAGATGTAGGTGAATATCTATTAGTTATCTGTGCACCAAATTACTTTTGAATTACAACTAGAATGTGCCCTTATGCTTTCGTATGGTGTAAATATGAAGCATAGCCATGAGACGGGCTAAAATCTAAAGCTTTTTTAAACGATTCACAGAAGGCCAAATTCTAAAGTTGATCTCTCTATTTATACCACGACTGAAAGCCATTATTTTGATCATTTAGACACATAAAAATCTCCACATAAGAAAGCTATAAAGCCCAAAACCCACAAAATTGTTGAGCCACAGTAAATATAATTTGTCCATGATGCCTAAAGCATTTATACCTAACATCAAACTAGGCTGAAAGAAACATGCTCAGAGGGAAGAAGACAAGGTGTCAGTAACATCCCATCAGTGAATACAGGAGCAAAGTGAGCAGTGCTTCCTTTAATCCCACACTAGACATAGTGAGGTTCTTAAAAACAGAGCATTTTTCTTTGTTAACCTACTTACTCTGCTAATGTAATTTATTTTCCATGGGCAACTAGATGCTTAAAGGCTTAGCCTTTCTAATCCTATTTCCATTTACTTCACAACAGCACACTGCAGTATTGCAAAACATCTCTGAGGTTGTTTTAATACAAACAGTACTTCATTGCAAAAGGGTAAAATAGAGTGGAGAAGTGTAGGAGGAATAATCCAACTTACTATTAATGAACAAACGATGGATTACAAACTTGCAGCCAAACAAGAAAAATAGCACAATGAGCAGATGAGCAAAGTTATCCTACACCTTGGAGACAATATACTTAACAATTTATGCCTGGAAATTGTTTAGAACAGAACTTGCAGATCCATGAACAACAGGAAACAAAACCACTTCTATGCATTGACTTCTTAAACTAACTGGTTACACCACTTCTAATGAAAAATTTAGATTCAAACCCCTGGCTGAGTTATTTTGCATGGTCACAGGGTAGAGCTGCTGAAGCTTACTATCAACCAGAGATACTGAGAGCAGCTATACTTCGAAGCATCTCTATTTACAATTGTCCTAATTTGTATCATGCACAGGCAGAAATAATATGTGATTTTTTTTTTAAATGTCGATCCTTCAGAATTCTAACATCTAGATTCTGTTCTCATTTTTGCTGTGTTTTCTTTAAATAAGTTATATGTGCAGCAAACTCTGTGTAATAATAGAACCTCAGAAGAGACCAACGCTATTAGAGTTCAGCAGAGATAGAAGAAGTGTAACTTTGGCAAGCAGGTATGACACAGGAAACTGGCAGCATATTAATGTAAATACACTAAGAACATTTATGAAATAAGGAAGAGCTATGTAGAAGCAGCACAGAAGTAAGTGGGCTCATGCCTGTAATAAATAATTCATATTGGGATTTCTAAGTGTGTTACTTCTCTGCACTAAAATGATTCACAGGCCAGAGCTCAGGGCAGGAACAGAGGGTAAGACAACCCTAAAATGCAGATCTATTTTAAGATACAAATCAACACAGATCAGAAGGAATACTATTCCTTCAGGAAGCAAAGTCCATCAAGGTAAAGCCATTAATACGACCTAGGAACCAGAGACACATGAAACAGAAAGTCCATAAATAATACAAAACTCAGCACTGTCACATATGTCATGTATGATTTGCAATGATTGAAGGTAATTGATAATATCAGTTCAAGAACAGAGAGTTTAGTTGAGGGGTAATTAGCATTTTAATTGCATAATTGGGAATTATAAATTACTTGTCTTATGTAAAGAGTAACTGAAGAGCTTACATGACATGAGCTGATAATTCATCTTTTTGTCTAAGCTACAGAGGCTGATGAATTTAGAGAATCAGGAATTGCATTTTCCTCACACATACAGACATTCTGTTTTTCTTTTTTAATTTCATAGCTCTTCCTTTTATCTATTCCACATGAAGAAAATTTTCCCCCATCAATTTGAAAATCTAGAATTTTTGAATTATTTTGGAGTCAGAGAACATGACTCTGATACTGCAGTAGTTTAAGATTTCCTGTGGAATGATCTCCCCTTCTCCCTTCCAGACAGATTGACATAAGTTTTTTCTAACAGGACTGTTGGAGTTCAAATCCAATTTTTTTTTTCCAGTATGAGGAAAGGGCAAGAGCTTTCAAAGATGTGATTTTAAAGAAGTGCATATGGCCACTCTTACTTGATGTGTGTTTCATCTAATTCTACACATCTCTTTGACTCTGAAAATTCATCAAGTTAAGCTTTTTCACAGAAGTTCAGCTAAGACATTTCATTACCAATGTTCAAATGCAAACAATGATTATGTAAGCCTATAACCTCCTACTCAGCTGCTGCTTTTCCAGAAGACTGGCAAGATAACGGAATGGGTACCCTAGAGACAGGACAGTTACCAAGAATGCTCTGTGAATACCACTTTTCAATAAGTCAATCTTTAAATTAACACTTAAGAAGCCTTTAAAAACGTCTTCAGGTATGGTTGTCAAATTACTATTTTCCTGAAACTCTTTTAACTCTACTCAGAAAATTCACCTATCATTTGTCAGAATTGTTTGATTCATCTGCATAAAACCTAGTTGATTGTGAATTCAAATATTATGACTATCAAGCTACTGAAATGTTTAACTATCAATCCTGTTGAAATACAGTTAGTGTTTCAAAGAAATTGAGCTGATTAAGATATTCATAATACAATGGTTTAATGTCAACTCTGACAGACTTGCAAGTCAAGGTCTACCCCACCTTCTGGTTTTTGGTAAGCAGAAGCTCAGAGGCAGGAGGTGTGTGCTCTGTGGGCACAGGATGTGCCTCTTGCAGAGCTGCCAGCTCTGCCCAGGGGCTGTTACAGACAACACAAGTAAGGATTACCCACAGGACTGCAGCAGGGCTCCAGCCAGTCCAAGGACTCCATTAGGTAATGGACAGAAAAAGCCTGCCTAGTACAAGAGATGGCCATCACTGGGACTCCAGCTATGATTAGGCCAGCACAGGTAATGAAACCGAGCTGATCTGAATGACCATCCTGCCACCCACAGAGTCACAGCCCCCGAATGCCACAGCAGGGAAAAGGGTCACTTCACTGCTCTCCAGCTGGGAGGTTCAGCACTGGCACCAGGAGCAGGCAGTTTGAAGGGGGGAACTTGTCCTTCTGTGCTGTGCTAAGCCCACATTCCATGTGTCCCTTCCTGCTCCTGCCTCTGCCGGGCTGGCTGTACTAACACAGAGGGCTCCTCCTGCTCTGCTCCTCTACAGCGAGGAGGAGCTATAAACCTTTGAACAGGATTTGTTTTCATCCATTTTCTAGAGCAGAAGGATTTTCAAATAGTTTTCAATCTTTACTAAATACATAAATGGAAAACGGATCCCACTGCCGCACTACAAAGTGGTGATCATTAAAAACAGTCTCTGTTTTAATTCTTCAACAATTCCAAAGACCACTTGGAAACGCATCCATTACTAACAAGGCAGAACGAAGTTCTGCACTGGCCTACATTTCATATTTAATTTAATATTATGGAAAGAGATGGCACAAATTTTTCTTAGACTCATTGCTCCACTTCCAGCTCTAATAATTCTAGATCACAACTGGCATATTTTAAATTAAATTTTTTGTAGTTTAAACCTATTTATCAACAGCTAATTAACAAAGTCTAAATCCTTTGATGACAGAATGATTAAACTGCATTTTAGCTAATCCATCTTTAATTAAAATGCTGCCAGCAAACCATTTCTGGATGTGTAGAACGGACACATTTATAGATGCTCACTCTTTGACTATGCATTATGTAAAGCCAATAATTAGAAGAACTCATGATTTCAATTATATTTTAATTACTGTTACATATAAAACATGCTTTAATAGATGTAACGCAATACATTTTCTTTCTTTACAACCCACTAATCATTCCTATTGGGGTGACAACCAAATAAAAGGAAGTTTAATACATGTGATACTACAGGAATCTTTTTCTAGCTTTGAGCCAATTCTCTCTCCATTTCTTCTTCGCAGCAGAAAGGTACTTAATTATCTCCAAATCTGAACCACAAATGAATCCCTATAAATCCCTGTTAAAACTCTAAAAGGAGATTAGTAGTAACTGACCATAATAAAAAGAAATGCTTTATCCTTATTATTGCACCAGCATGTCTTCAAGTTTCTTCAACTCAAAGCACAAGGCTACTAAAAGCCTACTTGTTGGGAAAAAATAGAAGGTGACAACTAACCAATTTTCCTCTTTAATTTCTTTCTAATTTTAGGAAAAAAACAAGAGCCAAGAGAGGCTTCAGTTACTGGAGGAGCTACTGGAGGAGCCATCAATTTTTATTTCTTTAGGGTATCCCCTTGCCTCCATCTGGGAGGGGAGGGTGGTAGGTGAACATAATGTGATGGCTGCAGCCAGCTCCCCATCACCTGCATTAATGGGAGGCTGAGACTTATAAATGTGACAGGGATAAAGGTTTAACTGTTCTTTACTAGGGCTAAGTCAGTTTTCAGTGTAAATCTCTTTCCAGAGCTGATCAAGAACACTCAATATCCCATAGCAATTCAACCTTTAAAACTGCATGCTATTGCAATAGACTTTGTTTTGCTAAGACGAACTAAAATGTGATAAATTACAGTTTTTAAACATGTTTCTAAACTCTCCATGTTCCAAGTAGTTACATCACTGTAAACTGTTTTACAGCTTCACTGCTTTCAGTGATCGGAATGTGACATGAGGAAGCCAGTAAGTCTATAGGAGAATCCTGTTTACCCATTATATCGTACTTTACAAATATTTAAAAAGATATATTATTTCTTCTGACTCAAGGCATGTTAAAATTGAATTTTCATGTTGATTTCTACTGTTTGGATAGATTAATGAAACTGCTGATATTTCAGTTTATTTCAAGTTTTCTCTAAAAATATTTAACATCTAAAACACTGTCATAGTTAAGATGTTTTCACCACAGGCACCTATCATGAAGTCACTGAACAAACAAATACTGAAATAACCACAAAACAAGACTTGAGCTGCTGCCTAGTTTGATTTACATAAATCCTATCCTTTCATTTCCATTTCTGTCTATTTCTGCTTATATGCAAGCTCTTGGGGGCAGGGAATATATTTTACTACCTTACAAAGTGCATTGTCCATTTATATTCTGATGAAATTACAAGAACAACAGCTTATTATGAAGAGTATATGAGCTGTATCTCCTCAAAAGAACACGTCTGGAAAGGTCATTTGGAATATCTAAGTACTCATATCTAACAAGAACAAATGCTGATGTAGCAACGAGCTTTATCAAGGTTTATCCAGAACACTCATTACTTTTTACAAGATTGCAGTAAATCTACCTGGAAGAAGAAAACACCCCTCAAAACTTATTGTGAATGGTACCTAATTGCTGTTCCCCCAGGAGCCTTGTAGTGCCAACAGAAGTGACAAGCAGACAACTAAGACTGTATCACCTCATACCACCTGCTCCCCCAACCACGTTACTGGTTTTCCTGTCTCTCATGATGCCTCGGCATGATGAGACCAAGGACAAATATGTTTAAGGACTGCACACATAGTAATATTAAACAAGAAGAAATATTCAAGAAGAAATATTTTAGCTGTTGGAAGCACTGGAGGAGGACAGTAATAAGGCCAATACCAGAAAGAGCATTATGATAAAGCTAATCAGATACGCATTGACAGACTGTCTTACTTTCAATTTAATGCACTGCTTCATTTAAATGCTAACTGTAGTAACTGCTTTTGTTTGAAGATGGCACTTTGGCCAGTAAGTGTTTTGATTTCCTTTCCAGTCTACAGAGACTGCCAGAGCAAGGACACAGCACGTAAATGCCAGCTGTCACCTGAGAGGTGACTAACACATTCTCGGGAGGATACTTTCTCCGAGGAGGCTCATGCCAGACAATTCTACTTGCCAGAATTCAGAACCGTGCAGCCCTGCCTGGATCTCCCACATGCTTTCTGGAGTAACACAGTGCATTGCTGCTTCCCCAGCAGAGAACACGCAACCAAGTATAGAAAAGCTGGTTAAGTATTTCAGAATCTTCTAGCAAACTCCACAACACCATCAAAACTTTTCTTAAAATTGCATTTACCCTGTTCCCAGAAGCCTTGAGTAAGATGGTGTGTTTGGCTGGGTCTGCTTCCAGATACTGTATCGTCAAAAAGAAAGTTTTCTTGGCTTGATAAATAACAGATCAGAGATGTCCTTCTCTAATCTTTCTGACCATGTTTCAAGGGTCCTGGTCACATAAAATGAGTGAATGGCTGCCCAGAGGACTACACCATTTACCACAAATTACTTCTTTATGGAAGAATCAATTTTATAGTCTCCTGAATTTCAAACACTTGCCTCTTCAATCCAGTGGAATTACTCTTTTGAGAGCCAAGCCTGAGACAGATGACTCCAAGGATCTACTCTTGGGGCTATGAAATATCTGTTGTAAAAATCTAGAGAGGACTTATAAGTCTTTGCAAAAGACTCTGAGTAAAGAAAACATGTATCAACACTTTAACATTATATGGCAAAAAGTGTCCAGACTAATCTGTTGAGTCTCCAGCAATCTTCTGTCCCGACACACCAGGAAGCTAAATTCAAGTCAATCCAATACAACAGATCCAGAAAGTGTTATCAAGACACCGTCCCCTCCATGCTGTCCTGGAAACTCCCACATGCATGGTTTTCCGCTCATGCAGGGAGAGTTTTGCAAAGCTGAACTCGTGAGAGTAAAGCTTTAAAGATACATTAACTAATTTCAATTCCTAAGGAGACAATATGCAACTTGGAAAACAAATACCACTGCAAGACCTGGGGAACAAAATGAAATGCATTCAGGAGAGATGATGCCAACAGCTCTTAAGCTCTTGCAGTCTCAAGAAGAAATCCATAATACTGATTGTGATTCCCTCAGTCCATGTTGCAGAGTACAAATCATCATCTGGGTGAAAGCGAAGGGAAAGTACACCCTCAACAGAACTTACAACAATTCAAGCTGTCACGCAAGGCTTGACAAATCCACTTGCCTGCTGTAAGTAGCACACAGAAAATTGCCTGACTTGGTGCTCATCAGTTTCTGCAGATCTACTGATCTTATTAGAAAGAATTAAAGCTGTAAGGATTGGAAGGATAGTATTAACCAACTATAAATGAGCCTAACATTTCACTGCATCTCTAAAACTCTGAGGGTGTTTCAGTTACTCCACTCATGGCAGAGCCTCCACTAGCAGCAAATAAAACAAGAATTCCAGTCCTTAGCTAACAGCATAATATCTAGAACTCTTAAAAGAATGAAAGAACTTTTGTCCTGATGCCGCATGTCTACCTAAAGATTGAAACTGTTTATGTCAAGCTGTGAAACTGCATAGCAGAGCCCTGTCTGTGGGAGGCACAGTCAAGCTCTTGCACCAAAATGACATAACCTGTTCTCTCTACACAGAAGATTTGTTACCCACCAACCCCGGTTCCTTCTCCCTACAGGAAGATGAAGGTACACGGAAAAACAGGGCAACACGCAGAGGCAACACTTGCAGGACCACGTCTCCCAGGCTTAACCCCACAAAGTCTTCCGTGCTTCCTGCTGACATTGCTGGACAAGAAATCACATCCCCAAAGATGGCTGAAAAAGATCTACACAGTCACACTGCCTTAAAGCATGTCCCAGAGTCTAACGCCACATCCAAGCAGCAGTGGATTGACCTACAGAAATTCTCAACACTTATCTCTTGCCATGTAAATCTCTGCAACAGGATGCCTACAAGCCACTAATTCTGCCAGAAATATAAAGTCTAAAATACCTCTTGATTCAGCTGGCAATTATCTTTTCACTAGTACGCTCTACCTTTCACCACCTCGGGAAGCGCCTACATGCAGAAGAGGTAAACATCTTTCACTGTATTCAGTAAACTTAGCAGATATAAACAAAAATACGGGCATTATTTGCCATTCCTCACAAAGTCAGAACAGATGAGATCAGTGCTGAAACTCCACTAATAGGCTATGGACACAGTCACTCTTACCATCAGATTTGACGGGTCTCCACAAACACAAAGCAAAAAGATCTGGCTCATGCCCTGAGCACCAGGCAGAGGACCAAGAGCAGGCAGGATGGTAAAAGACCAGGATTGCTGAAGACCATGGAACATGAGGGAGCAGTGAGGGCTGCTGAATTCTCTGAATTCAGGGTGGTTAAGAACTGCCCATTGGTTTGCTCAGATGCATGCATTTTTACACCTAACTTCCTAAGTCCTTCCTTAAAAAAGTCTTTGCCAAAACAAGCTGGTTCATTTTAAAAGTGCAGATACTGTAAACAGGTAGAATTCACCACTTCCGTTGTTTATCATTTATATCTTATCTGTGCCCTTCAGTTTCTATTCAATTTCATCTGGCTTCACTATACAGTTACTAAACATGTGAGGAGTTTTGTTTAAGCACCCAAGTAGCCCCCAACAGAACTTGAATGCTCCTTAAAGAATTGTTTGTATTTACCAAAATGGCTGTTCTTGCGTAACGCTGTGTGTAGGCCCTCGTAATTCTCAAGGAACAAGTGTTCCTTCCCATCACTTTTAAAATGGAGCTGACATTAGAAGACATTAGCTGTGACTATCCACACAGACATCAGGTACAGAAGTAATACAGTCTAAAAAACTTTACCTTGGACTAGAGTCATTCCCCCTGAGGTAATTAAGCCTTTGTTCTGATGTATATACAAACATCTCATTAGCTGTTTCTGAGAGCTTACTACACAGAGGACATTTTCAGTTGTTTGCAAACTCTCACATCTAAATTATTTCCACATCACAAGTGCAGTATTCTCTAGCTTTCATCTGAATTCTTTCTTCTTAAACTTATGACCTCTTTCTTGTTTATATTAAAAAAATGTTATATTAATAGGCTCAACTGCTCAAATGATCCAGGTCTTACTGCTCAATTCCCATCACTTTGATAACCTACTAACTTTCAAAGGTCTACACCTACATGATTTATTGAGATCTAGAAATTTCTTCTGAGATGTCAATACCACCAGATTTTACATCATCTCCTTTGCAACCCCACCTGTGAAAAAAGAACAAGTGTTAGAAGATGACTCGTTCCTGACAACCACTTCTGTCAGTTAGCCCGGCTTAAATCCACGGAATGTGTACCTTATTAATACGGTTATACAGCTAATCCCCGTGTTGTGTGATAATGAGTCAAATGCATTGCTGAAGGCTAAATACATTACAGCCATGGAATTAACTTTATCAACTAAATGTAAACTAAATAAAAAATTAAATCCTGGTTTCTTTAATAAGATGTCCTTCATAACACCACATTAATTCAAATGAATTAAATACTTGTCCTCCACTACTGGAACTTCCTATCAGCACTGCCATAGTTGCCAAATAAGCTTTTCTCATCATGAATTCAACCTGATATTACCCATAACCCCAGTCTGCACCCACTGGTTGCTCCTTCTCCTCCTGCCCCAGTGTAAATCAAAACCACATGATCTGCTAAAATTTAAACCATGTTTTAGAATTTCTACATTGAATATACATATGGATAGCAAAATATTTAGGACACAGTAACAGCCAACAATGGCCATCCATTTCCTCATGAAACAAATGTGCAGAGTTTTTCACTTTTGGTACTCACTGAAGAAGAAATGGAACTGCTAAATGAGATCTGTCTGCATCATGGCATCATTTAATAAAGTTAATTATGAAATTATGTTTATATATATACACTTCTATACATACATGCATATATATATATATGTATGTACGTATGTATAAAAGCTGCATTTTTAAAAGGACTACTTATTTAACTATAGATGTCAGATGACTGGTAATTCCACCAAACAAATTCCTTTTTCGCTTCACTTCTGAGTTCAGTTACTTTTATTTGTCCTCAAGTATTCAGCAGAAACCACTAACATCAATAAAAAAATGTCAACTTTGATCTGCCTCATAAGATGCAAGAGCTCTAGATAGATTTTCAGTCAGCAGACAGGGTGACTAGAACAGCTATTATTAACAGCCGTTAGACAGAGTGGCAGGACCAGGAGACAGCTCCCTAGATTTAGGCCGGATTAAGTGGATACCGTACTCAGACAGACCTTCAAGCACTGTAAATAACTTTAAAACTCTACACTGCGGCTGTACTCTCTCTGCTGTCAGAACTGGTTAGGTCACATCATGAGATGGTTTACAGCAAAGTGACAAGGACTTTGCTGAATTGCAAACTGTATATGGCTTATCATAATAAATTAAAATTACTTTATACAGGTACTGGAGCAAATGTCTACAAGAACGAGTGAGGCAAAGAAGATTGGCACAGAACTAATCAGAAAATTGCTATAGGAGAGGAGAAAATACAGCAGCTTTGCTAGAAAGTTTGCTAGCTTTTAAATAGCATTTTCTGCTTCTCCCCGTGCTATCAAAGAATTCTTTGGTTTTATGCCATCTGTATTTAAAATAGACTAGTCAAATAGAAATAACTTTTAATTGGGCAGATACCCAAGTTCCATTATATATAAATCGTTGGGGGTAAATACCCAGTTTTCCTGAGCCAAAGACAGGACATCAGGATTGCTCATATTAAGAAAGGAATCAAAGCAAGACATTCTACAGCAGTTCCTGATTCTGTTTAACAAAAGCACAGGGATCGTGCTAGCATTTAACCTTCTTTTTCCTTTAATTTCTACATGTTTGCCAATATCCATCTCAAAAATTAAACCAAAACCCCATAAAACATAGAACAGAAAAGGACTCCAAACCCAAATAACCCAAAACAGCTATTGGTGAAGGGCTCAAATGATCACAGAAACGCTGTCCTTTCTTCTTTACCACTAATATGTTCAGGTCTCCCTTACTGTTCTCTGAAATTCCAGGTTTGTATTCCATAGCACTGCAGCTTTGGAATAGAGCAAAGAATGAGAAAATTACTTTTACCTCAAGTATTTCGTGCTCTTATGCTAATTACCTCCATGAACTTCAAGAGAGACCACTTTATGAGCATTCTCCTAGAGCCACAACCCTGCTCGGGACCAGAGGTATGACCAGTTCTTTTGGAGGTTCTTCCTGCCTTTGCCTCTGAGCCACCCCACACTCACTGCCCCAAACTGGTGCCCTGCGTGCCGAACCAACAGCGCTGCTCACCAGTTTCTTTACTGGGGTTTTAGGGAGGAAGATGGCACACAGATCGCACAAACTTCTGCTGCTCCTTTTCAACATGAGCATCTCTTCATGCCCGTCTTGCATTATTAGTAAGGCTTTTAAATTAAGAATAGCCAAGAAGATAAGAGGGTCCTTTCAGAATGCCCTTAAGTATCTCAGAAATTTAAGCCCATATCCCCAAAATATTATAGACTGATTCCTACTCTATCCAAAAAGATCCAGCTGGCCTTAAATTAGCCTTTAAAACTTTAAATTCTACTGAAAGGTGATATGGAAGAGGAACTAGAGCACTTTTCAAAATTGAAACCAAAGTCTTTCTTTACATTAACAGCAGCTCCTTTGATAATCTAAGATGAAAGGAATCCAATATATTTTTCACTCTCTAGTCTTACTTTTAATACCCTGTTAGCTTGGATAACGAAAATAGATGAATCCATTTCACTTGCAGCTTCTTGTGCACCAGATGAGCTCGCCAGCCCCCAACACAGCCCAAGCCTGCCTTTGGAAAAACACGGCTGCTCCAGGCTTCTCCAGGTAAGTGAATGGAATTACTTCTACTACTCTTCATTAGGAAAAATGGGGGAGGAATGGCTTAGGGATAACATTTAACAATTGTGGTTACTCTCTGGGAAGAATGCAGATTTTTAATTTATCTTTTAGAATTTCTAGTAATTGCAACTGGAAAGGGATGCCATTGTTATAATGCACACAATAAGGAAATAAACTGCAGTTCTCCAAAGTATTTTGTTTACTTTCCTACCAAAAAAATCGATGCAATAAAAGCTCTTCAAACCGCTATAAGCCATCTTTACCAAGTTAAGATAAGCATCTTTTTGATCACAGCTAGCCAAAACAAGACCATGATGTACAAAGCTCACCCACAGGAAAAAAATTTCTTTGTGCTACTAATTTTATAATACATTTTATCATGTTTCTCTTGAGTAAGTCTTCTACAGAATCTTGCAAAACTCATTTACAAATACTCCCAGCTTTTGGGAGATAATAAAAAAGTTTCACCTATTTACTCCAGTTGCTTCCAGTACCCGCAGCAACTACCACACTGGGGCAAACTGCAGTTTAGAGTCTACCCAGACTCATGTTCCTACTCCCATTACTTACCAGCAGTTTAATTCTGCTCACCTTATATTCACTAACCCATGTTAAGAATCTTTATAAGCAAGTCTACCGCTCCTTTAATTAGCAATTTCCTGAGTTGCACTCTGCTTTTATTTCACCTCTTAATGATTAACAATAACTAAACCCTACCTCATAACAAAAGTAATCTGAATAGCTCAACAGAAGACTGGAATTTGACTCTCATCCTCCAAAGCAGCACAGCTGTGGAAGCACCTGAGAGGTAAGGAGGCCTGGGGTGGCTTTGGGGGCACACCTAAATGTTGCACAGAGGAACAGGAGATCCTGATGAGGCTGGCCATTTGCTGTTACAGGTACTGTAGGGAGAATTGGAGTTTCTCTGTCTCCACAGAGACAAGAAATAATGAAAGGAAAAACGCAAGGTGGTCAAACAGACTTGTTTGGCATCTCCCAGCAGAGCTCAGCATGGAAATACATTTTTAAGTTCTGGTCCAAGCCTTAGCTCCTGGATACACTGATCCTTGTCCCAGCTGGCTGAGTTGGCAGTGTCTCAGCTGGCAGCTTTCTTGACTTCAGCTATTAATGAGCGTTTCTTATAATTCTAGTTTTCTGTTCTGTTCTCACATGAGAACTTCTGTGCAAGGCAAGTTCATCCAGCCCCATTAATGAATTACCTGTATTAACAGGATTAAAAACCCAAGTATTTTTCATACCTCAGGATGTACAGGCTATGCATTGTCACACTGGCACTTAGTGATGCTTTTTTACAATTCATAGCATCACTAAGGTTGGAAAAGCCCTCCAAGACCTCAGAGACCAACCTGTGATCAATTCCCACCTTGTCACCAGCCCAGAGCACTGAGTGCTGCATCCAGGCACTCCCTGGACACCCCCGGGGAGGGCGACTCCAAACCTCCCCGGGCAGCCCCTTCCAATGTCTGACCACCCTTTCCGTGGAGAAATTCCTCCTGATGTCCAACCTGAGCCTCCCCATGCGCAGCTTGAGGCCATTTCCTCTTGTTCTGGCTACCCTGTGCTTTGATGTCCCCACATCCACACAACAGCAACCTTCAGCCTTGGACAAAATTGTACATTCAGGTCAATCCATAATTTACCAAGGACTCTCATATGCAACAAATCCTTAAATAAGGAATACCACTGGACTTCACAGAAACTTAATCTGATAGTCTCCTAGCTGAAAAAAGATAAAGTACACAATATTCTAAGAACTACCTGTTTTTATTCAGAATAAAGATAATTGTATAACCCATTTTATGGCTTCTAAGTTTGCTATCTACAACTCTCAAACTATTACCTCGCTATGAATCTTCCTTGAATAAAAAGGAGGAATAAACTAACAAAAAAGCCAACAAATAACAAATTACCAACCTGATGAAATCCTAGTGGCTTCTCAAACTCTCATAACTAAAATGCTATCTTTTTGCTTCCTATTTCCCACTCTTCTTTCCTAAAAACTCTGATAACATGAGGAATCTGTTTTCATTTTTACAAGTTTTTGATTTCCTCTATGTTGGATTTTTGCAGTAACAGCGAGGTCATGTAGAATTTTTTGTAAATTTTTTGTTGGATAAAGATCGTATCTGTATTTACTTCTACTTGCTTTTATGTTTAGTAGCCTTATAAGCACTCATCTTCTCTAATCCTTGTGGACTTCTGCACCTTTCAACCAAGCCTCCTCACAATCCTGCACTCTGACTCAGAGCAGCACTTATTTTCTCTAATCACTTTGAAAATCAAGACCTTTGAATGAGATTATAAATACTGACTTTGATATTGCCTAGACTCCTGTGACAAAAGATCAGAACTACACACCAAATACACACTAAATCTCTGTGTGCTGCTGAAGCAAACAAATACCCTGCAATATATGTTGCCCACCTGTATTTACTGATACTGAAATCTGGGATGTGCTGCTTGGTACTTCTCATTTCAGTGGTCCTCACCACTGTGCTGGGGGAACAACCCAGTGTTCCCAGGCTGTACATGGCACACAGACACCTTTTGCTGTGGACTGCGGACACGTGAGACAAACCCTGGGGTCAGAGTGAAGGATTGAGGACTGGTGTTCTTCCTCACCTCTGCAGGTATGGATGCTTAAGAGTTTAACAGTCCTCTGCCAGCTTTGCATGTAGATCAAGGGGGATAAAAGGGAAATAACGGGTCTTACCAAAAAAAATTTGGACACGTTCATGTGTCTTCTCTTCCCAAAACTGTGACTGTTGGATGAGGAATGCAAGAATCTTCAGAGGCTGCTAATAACCCCACAGGGCCCTGCTACTCAAACAGTCTTTTGAGAGAGATGTGTTTTATAGCTGTAACAACTCCTGAAGCTGCTAAAGTATTGTGCCAGTTTGGCCAAAATCTAGCAATGTAGCCCCTGAGAGAAAACCAGGTTACAACCACCCTTCCCCCCACAGGGTTCGGGAAAAAAGGAAATTTTTCCTCGAAGGAAAGTGAAAGAGATAAAAACTGTTTATTTTAACAAACATACAGGAAAAGGATAATGATGCTAAAGAATGAATTAAAACCCCCGCTATAGAGAGAAACCTG
>VZTD01001444.1:764145-795666 GCA_013397725.1 Rhagologus leucostigma | reverse complement strand
GTTTTTTTTTTTTTTTTTTCAAGTTCAGTTTAAAGGCACAGAAAAGGCACAATATTACTTTTTGGGCATAGAGCATGATAGGGGATACACGATAGAGTCACCCCAAGACAAGTATATATGATGTTGTGTTTCATCAGGACTTATTCAAAACAATTTAAATATTGTACAGAGATATATGTGTGCACACTTACATGTGGACACTGAAAAGCTTCAGCAGAGAGATTTTCCAGCTTTCTGCTGCATTGTGAGAACTTTATGTTTCTCACAGAAACTATGAAAAACACTGCTACGGGTTTTTGTAAACTAATTCTCTATCTTGCACCTGGTGTTTTTTACCAAAGGATTGTTATGGTTTTCTGAGAAAAGTATTTTCAAATGGGTGTTGTAGAATGTAGCCAATCACTCTGAGAGGTGGTGGGTCAAAGAACCAATAACCTTATGCCATCCTAGCGAACTAGAGGATAAAAACCCATCCATATATTAATAAATTTTCTTTCACTTTTCCTGAATTCTGCCTGGCTTGTTTCTCTCCGTCCCGGGTACAACAGCGACACTTACATCCTCCAAAATCTGAAACACGTACACATAATATTTTAAACATACATAGTATCTAACTAGAGTACTGAATTTCATTCTTTCACCCATGCAGCTGGTTGTGTTATATAACACCTTTCAGACCTTCCATAATCTAACAACTTTGCCAACGAAGAAAATGCATTTTGGAGGCTAACTAGTGCTATTTTAAAAATAACAGTATTCCTTTTGGTATCTTTCCACCTAACTGGTATAAAGTTTCATTAACAAAGGCTCTGACAAGCTCCTCTATCTGCAGAAAGCCCTCCTGAATCTCTCTGCACATTGCAATATTGAACATAGCTCCGTGCCAAGTACACAGATCTTGAAAACACTTCAGACAACTTCATTTCTATCAGAACTTAATCATTTGAAACCCACAGGTTTTCTGCTCTTAAGAGGCTTTAAGTTCTCCCTGCAATAAGACATTGTCAGTCCTTGATGGTTTTAGAAAGACAAAATATTCTATGGGAACAAGCAAAAGATCAGGCTGATAACAAGCAAACTTCTGATCTCCGGTATTTTTAATTTCTACTCTAATCTCAATTTTTTAAAGTTTCTCTACTTTATAAATAATATTTTTACCACACTCCTTTCACCACTATTTTCTGAATGATCCTATCCCAGATTCATTACTGCCTGTTATAATCTGGCCACAACATTTTTATGAAACATATATCCCATGTATCTCAAATAGTGGGACAGATACTGTAAGACACCTTTCCCTGGTTTACTATATTGTATGTGGGTGAAGAGAGACTAAAAAAGATTTAAGAGATATAAGTGAGAAGGGAGGGAAGGAGGGAGGAAGGAACTTGCCAACTTGCTCTCTGGTGTAACTTAAACAGCAAAAATGCCCATCAAGTATTTTCAAGCAGTTTCAAAGAAAAAAGATATGAAAACAGATATGCAAAAAATGAAGTTGGAAGTTTAAATTGATGACTAACGCCACTGTAAGTCTGGAAAGTTGAGAAGCTGTATTTTCAGCCATGATTCCTCAGTGCTATATGTGTATGGGAGCCTTACCAGAGCTCTGCTCTCTGCTTCACACTCCCTGTCATCTGTTGGAAACACAATCACAGCTGGCACAGAATTTCCACGTCACCTCTTCTATACATCCCATTCAGAAAAAAACCAGCATGCAGCATGCACGCAGAGAAAGCCATACTTTGAGCAATGTACATTCGGTCCAGTGTGCAGTATGATTTCACATGTATTCACATGTGTTGCAAGACAACAGTTTGAAGTACTTGTTCAATGAAATGTCATTCCTATCAACGGCACCATTCTTCCAACAGCCACATCAGACCATTTTTTCACAGCAAGGGGTAGCATGAAGGCCAGTGTGTTCTTCTGGGTCTTTTGTGTAAGATCGAGCCTGTATCAGAAAACAGTAATACAGCTTCCCCCAATTCTTAACAGGTTTCTTTTTTTCTATTATTCCTTAAAGATGTTCCTCAGCACAGACTGAAAGCTTATGTTGCTCACACTCAGACCAGTATTACCATGCAGGGTTTGTAAGTATATCTCACACAGGCACACTTCCAGGGAGTTTAACAGATACTTTGCTCTTACAATACAAATCAGCAAGACTAGTGGCTTTAAAAAAGTATTCTTGTTAGCAAAATGCTCTGTGAACATTGCTTTTATCAAAACCATGTGCCAACTCACCGCACAAATAAATCGCAACCTCATAAAATTGTCCAAACTGTATCCCTTAGGAGCAACAAAAGCACTTTCTGCATTGTAAAATATTTCATATTTTGTTTCTAGTACGTAAAGCATAATAGGCTACATGATTTGATTTATATTTTGGAGATCCAGTACATCTATTAGCTATGTAAAACACAGCACACCAAATATTTCACAGTTCACGCTCAGAGTTTCAATTATTCCTGACACTGAAATAATGAATTGGTGCAGGCAAGAAAGTAGTGGGGTGGGGGTGGGGGACAAAAACCAAAACCGAAACAAAAACACCCAACCAACAATACTACCCAGAGGGTGCTGGGCACTGCCCAGGCTCCCCAGGGAATGGGCATGGCCCCAAGGCTGCCAGAGCTCCAGGAGCGTTTGGACAGCGCTGCCAGGGATGCCCAGGGTGGGGTTGGTGGGGTGTCTGTGCAGGGACAGGAGCTGGACTGGATGACCCTTGTGGGTGCCTTCCAACTCAGCATATTCT
Source organism: Rhagologus leucostigma (assembly GCA_013397725.1). Classification (NCBI taxonomy): domain Eukaryota; kingdom Metazoa; phylum Chordata; class Aves; order Passeriformes; genus Rhagologus; species Rhagologus leucostigma. Next base: position 792,911 of record VZTD01001444.1, on the reverse strand, counting down.
GTGATTCTGTGAATAAAAAAGAATTGTCTGCTGACTACTGCCAGTCTAAATCATTCCAAAGGAAATCAGGAGCCAGGCTGGGTAAACATTAAGAACTAAGAGACCAAAAAAAAATCTAGCTACATAGAGAAATAGTAGCTTTCTAAAACAGGGGTGGGGAAACATTTTAATTCATGCCTATACCATCATTAACATTGAAATTAATATTCCTATGCAAACTAAGAAAGACTATTTTATTATGCATAAAATATAATCAATTAGCTTGAAATACAAGGAGGAAATAAAGCTAGATAGATTGCTGCTATGAATGAAAACCCTACCTCAGTTCTGGAAATGAAGATCATATATGCAAGTTAGTAGCCTTTTTTTTTAAAAACTCGCACACAAATCCTTGCTTAAAGTCCCTTTAGAAGTCTGTCACATGCAGCAAAATCCCCTGAATTATCTGCATATCAACATAGGAACACTGACAGCAATCTGCGCACAAGAGTCACACCTGTACATTTGAACAATTCTTTCAATTTTTCAGATGATGAAACACAAGTCTTCTCGTGCTTCTTTTTTAATTGTAAATAAATTGTTCTGAGTAGTGGAAACAATTGCTCTGACACACATATTAAAACTTTAAGATCAGTTTTGTCACATATGTTGAAGTTTTACTAATGTACCAAAAACACTCTCCTGTGCATGCGAACAGCAAACCCCCAGATCCCCAAACAATAGCACTGCCCACCCCGCCATAAAAATAACAAACTACGTCCCCAGCTGCAGCACACCCAAACTCCGTAACAGATTAGATTTAAAATTGAGCAATGCACCAAGGCAGCTATTAGTCTTTCAACTCAAGTGTCAACTTCAAACAAATTAATGGCTGAGCAGTCTCAGCCAAATGGTGTCTTGACAATTACAAACTGCAATTCTAAATCCAAATTCCAGTGCAATATTACTGAATAAGTTTTCTTAACTGTAGTGATTTGCTTGAGTAAAAAAAATACTGCCAAACGTGGTTCTGCAAGTTATCGCATCCACTTCACCATCCAATTCTGAAAAGAAAGACACACACTGGAGATGAAATAAGAAGAGATCAGAGCAGGAATTTGATATACAAGAGCTGGAAGTTACAACACACATGCAACCCTTGTCAAATTCCTCCAACTACACCCATCTACACATAATCTACAGCTAAGATGAAACTGAATATTCTCCAAGAACCAGCATGACGTGATCTGTATCTCAGCTTGAAACTACAAAGGAATTGGCCAGTAGTTGAGATTTTTGCACACTATCATCCATTTTCAGCACACACTCTTGGAATTAGGGAAGACAAGTAAGCAGACAGTAGCAACTAATTGTATGGCCCTTCTCCTTAGAGATTTATTTTCTCTCTTCAAAGCTTTATCGATTGATTGCAAAGCTATGCTGTAAATCAAAAGGAAGCCACTACTCATTACCTAGTTAGAATTTTCTGGGCTCTTTACTCTGAAGCTATTTCTCTGCTGTTTGATCCAAAGGCCACTGGCAATGTCTACAAGTACACCACTGCCACGGCAGCTGAGACACATTTTTTTCAGATCCATTTTCAACAGTTTGATGAATTTCCACCTGCTTCCAGTTCTAAGGAGAACCACCAAGGCATACGATTCATGGATTCAAAATACTTGTTCAGACTGCACAAAGAAGAAAAAAAAATATGCAGCCTAAGAGCGACTCAGAGTAAAAGAAAGGACATGGTCTACCAGCGCAGGCCAAATTGCCCAGCTGTGATTACCTACACCCCACCTGAAAAATAAGGGAAGTAATGCATTTTTCTTCTTCAAGAAAAAGAAAATTTAAAAGTACTGTTGCCACTGTAAAAGTTATCCCTCAGCAAGAAAAAATACATTAAAGGACACAAGCATCCTGCTCATCCCTATCAGCTTCTAATTGTCTTCCTGATGTATGAAAGATGGCAGAGAAAGTTTTATTTTCTGGGGTTTTTATCTCTGAAATAGACCAAGTCTCGTCTTTCTACTACTGCTGGAGGACACTACTCAAACAATGCACTTCCATTCTCCAGTCCCTCAACAAGCAATAGTGCACTCAGTCCTTCACTCATGTTCTTTCTAGATAAAAGCGAGTGTTTTCATCACTGCCAGCTTTGGCCCGTGCCTCTTGTTCTAGTACAGTGAATACAGCTGCAAACGGCAGGTCTCTGGCAGCAACCCAGCCTTGACTGCTCAAGCCCTAGCAACTACAGGAGGCACCTGAAGGAGTATGAGTGTATCTTGGGATCTGGGGACCTGTGCTGAGAGCGATGCTGGATGCTAGCAGAGGGCTAATGAGCCCAGATGGAAACAGCGCAGGAAGATGAATGGCACCTGGTAATGATCTGGCATTTATCTGGAGTGACAGTGGTGATATCTGTGATTTGCCACGATTTGTAGCTGGATGCCAGGAGCCCTACACTCCATTCAGGTGCTGAGGATTAAGGCAAAGGCACTGGCAGACAGTCAAGATGAACGTGGTGCAAAGTGCTGGCTGGCAGGGGGAACCCTGTGCTTGAGCTGGTCCCACTGGCACCCCACATGCCCCACTCAGCCCCTCTGACCACAGCCAAGTGACCTGGCCAGCACAAACCTGTAACACACAGCCTTTGTCTCATGCAGTCTCAAGTGAAATCCTTGAGCAGTCTTTTCCTACACATGCTTGATTTTTCCAAGCTGTCGTCAGGACATCAAAGCAGTAGCAAAGGGCATAACCCTGCCCCTCCTCTGTCACCAAGGAGGGGAAAGTGGAGCAAGATTAAACGTATAGACTGAACCCTGAAGGAATGAATACATGTGGCAAACAACGAAGTAATTTAGCTAAAAATGACCCACAGGGATCACGCCCACAGACGCAGGTACAGCCAGGGGGCCTGCAGAGCAGCAGTACATTCCATGTAGATCAAGTGCAGTAACATGCAGGAGGTCACAGAGCTCCACCTGAGATCTGGCCATGTCGCCTGGGCTACAGAATAGGGTTCATTAAAGGAGAGCAGTGCACTTCCCCATATTTTGGAAAAAATTTTTCAGTGCTTGTCACAATAATCTGAAATAACATTCTGAATTGCTGAAAGGCCTCACAAAAACTTTTAAAATTACTTATACATGCTAAGCAAAACTGAACCAAAACCTAACATAACTTCTAGGAAAAAAATACTTATTAAAAGTCACTGGAAGTTTTACATAATAACTAAAAGATATCACTTGTGTCTACCCACACAAATGAATCTGCAGCCTTTAGAAACTAAAAAACTTACTGATTTTTACTTGCAAGGTCTTCTCTTCATGTCTCAAAACCAGAAGTTCTTCACTTAATGTTGCCCGAGACTATTGAGCATCATCAATATTTTGTATTTGGAAAAGTATCAAACCATGTGATAAATACAAATCACTAACTGAGAAAAAAAAGTAAAGGTGACTCATCCTGTCCCAGAGTTGGTATATTTGGGACCCACTTGTCTTTATGTCTCACTGCAGTATTATGGTGAGTGAATGGGGTTTCTGACTCAAACTTCAGCCACAAGGCTGCACAACATTTCTTTTAGCATCTCACTAGTGTCACTTTGCACGTCTTTGAACACACGGTGCAAGTTCTATCCATTTTATCAAAGTTTTGTCACAGTTAATGACCTGACCGTATCCAGCACCAAAGAACATCCATAAGAAAATAGGGAAGGGGCAGGAAACCTGCTGGGTTTGGATCTGTTACTTATGTAATAGAAAAATATTATTTTAACTTCTGCTAGGAATAATGCACATGCTTTGATTTGATAAATCTTAAACAAACATCAGAATTAAGGAAGCAGAAATGCACACCCACATTGCACCTCCTCCAAAGGATGTGGGTTTCCCTGAAGGCAAGATCAGCTCCCACTCCCCACTGGTTCCGCAGAGCCGCGGCTGAGATGAACACGCTGCTCCTGTGCACCGAAACGTGTCCCTGGGCTGCAGCTGAGAATCAGATCCAGCTGTGTTCCTAAGCAACCCCACACCCCCTCCACACTCTGCCCCTGCTGCCACCTCCAGACCAGAGGTTTTAATCATCAATTCACTCTGCATCCAATGTGCATGAACCCCATCAGGAGAGGCTTGGGCACAGGACTGCATTAAGCAGCACCAGACAGCTTCAGCCCCGATTTTGTCTTCACCTAGGCATGCAGACTACAACCAAAAGACAGCACTTTTACCTTTCAGTTGTTTACAAAGAAAAGCTTTTTAAAAAATCCTGGCTCAAACATAAAATAATGCAAATACAAGCCAAAAATTTTTATTCTTGCCAGCAGGTACGAAAACATTCTGTTAGAGGTACTGAGGGTTAAACTTTTTTTGACATTTATAATATTCAGTGCTGGAAAAAAAATCTCAGCAAAGAATAATTGCTCCCACAGGGACCAATTCATGGGTCACAGTTTTTTGCACTTGATGGCAACAGAGCCTTGAATGAGATTTTCTATAAAACCCAGATTTAAGCTTGCAGCATAATCACAATGTTTGCCTTAGCTTTAGAAGCTGAGCTAAAGCACCACTTCTACAGTGTAATTATTCTACATATGTTCCAAAAACCCATGGGGAAATTTTATTATTCAGAAGAATAAATAGGGTAAAAATAAATGGTTTTTAATTTTAGCCAATTTTTAAACTCCTTATGAATTTTCATTTTTCTTATGCAACTTTAAGTCCATGGGAGAAAGGATTTGCCTTGAAGAAATAATTAAACTTTCATCTTCAGTTATGCTTCTTAGCAAATACACAGCCACCCACATAGCACACAACGCATAAGTGCTGTTCAGTGACACAGTGCCAACATAATCACTAATGCCTCATAATCTTCCTTTCAGTTTCAAATTGAATATTTGAAGTTTGAACTTGTGTTCAACAACCCAGAGCAAGCAGAAATGCAGTAAGGGCTTAGGTTAAAACGGCGTTGGTGTCCCAGCATAGAACTTAATTTGCCTTCAATAGGTTTTTGAATACTTGAACTATTCTGAGAGAAAAAGGCAGTAATTTGTCATTTGAGATATGTAAACCTACCACCTTAAGGATAATAAAAGATTATAACACTCAGTTTATGATGACAATGTCTGGACTAAATTTAGTCCGGTGCAGAAGTCAGAATTTTTAAGGGAAGGGAAGCTCAGGAAGCAGGTTCAGGAAGATCCAGACACATTTTGCAACTAAGTCTACCATGACACCTTCTCCAATTCCTGGGAACATATCAACATTCCTTTCTTTATGCAGGGACCAAACAAATGACCACACAAGTGCTCTGTAGGCAGGTCAAAAAATCTGCACATCCCCTCACTGGTAAACACCTTGTGCCCTGTTCACAGGGTCCTCCTGATCCATTCACTGGTCTCAAGGCACACCCCTCTGGAAACATGCTGCTCCTTTTGCCTGGAGCTCAGGCTGCTTTCCAGAACCTGAGCTGGCTGAAGGAAACGGCGGAAACACCAATCACCAACAGTGGAAACCAGAGCTTAATGCAGACTGAGGGACTGAAAAAGGATTAATTTTCAATTGTTATTCTAAACTGCACAAGGGACCCAAATCAAGATCCAAGGGCCTATCACAGGTGATAAAATCACTACACTGATCCCAAGTATTAGAGCCAGTATGAACATGAAGCACAAAGTAAAACAGAAAAGTACCAGAAAGAAGTTACACCATCTACCCAAGAACTCCTTCAAGTAACAGAGGTCTCCTTGCCCCACCAGCCCCAAATAACCAACAAGCTCAACTGATCCAAAAAAATTCTAGACCCCCTCAAGAGATCTTATGGACACAAGTCTCTGATCTGCAGCAGAAACAGCACTGGCCAGAACCTTCCTCTATTTAATGGTTTCTTGTCATACGATATCCACTTCCTTCTCACAAAGACAGAATTACTGACGAAAAGCAGATGATTCCTCCCTCAACATAAACATCTGAGAAATCTCTCCAAATCTTCCAGGATTGGGAAGCCAATTCCTGAATGCTGTAACAATTTCCAACCCAAACAACATATTAGTAACAGACATGTTCTTCTTCTCTTCTTTCAAAGACACAATAAAGAAAAAAATCCAAAAACTGGAGAGTTGACCCAATGTAACGTATTACATCCAGCATCAAAACTTCCATTACAGAGCAAATCCAGAGGTTACATAGGCAAAAGGCTATTAATAAATCACATGTAACATCCTAAACTTCACACAGTCCTAACACTTAAACTCACAGTTACACTGTGTACCCAAACAACTCCACACAATTTTTGCAAATTATCTGCTAACCAGAGACAGAAGAATGCTCGCCCACCTCTGCCACTCAGTACTGACCAAGAGGACATAGCAGGTTCATTCTGAAATAGGAAAGAGCAGAAATCCAGTCCAATACTGCTGAAGGATACGGAACTTTACAAGAGGGTTGTACAATAGGAGAAGTGATAGCAACTGTACCTTACAATAATGGATTTATTTGTGGACCATTCACATATCTCATTAGTTCTTTTAAATATACAGGTTTCAACAGACGAATTCGGAGACCCAGAGTCAGTTGTCATCAAAGCTCTTTGTGGCTCTCACTTGCCAGGACTGTCTGAAGGTTCAATTTGATTTTAGCAGACACATCACCTCTGCTGTCTAATGTCATTCAGATTCCTCTCCAGTCCTAGCATCTTTCATCCCTTCTGCCTGCCTACCAGAGGAGGTGTCTTGCCAGACCTGTTATTTGTGAACAAAGGATGAGTGGTGGGTGAGTGGTAGTCAGTGACCATCTTGGGCAGAGTGACCACGAAGTGTCAGCAATTTCTATACTGGGTGAAGTAAGGAAGGACACCAGCGGAATTTCCACCTTGGACTTACAGTAGGCAGACTTTGGCCTGTTTAGGACGTTGATTGACAGAGTCCTTTGGGAGTCAGTCCTGAAGGACAAAGGAGTCCAGAGGGCTGCATACGCTTTAAAAAGGAACTGCTAAATATTCAGGAGCAGGCTGTCTCCACGTGTAGGAACACAAGCCGCTGGGGAGAAAGACCAGCCTAGTTAAACAGAGAACTTAGGCTGGAGATTATGGAAAAAAAGAGAATCTACCATTTCTGGAAGCGGTATCAGGTAACTTAAGAGGACTGCGAGGATGACACAAGGTCATGCAGAGGAAGATCAGATGAGTTAAAACCCAACTAGAACTTGATTTGACCAGTTAAAGATAACAAAAAAGTTTCTATAAAAACCTTGGCAGCAAAAGGAGAGTCAAGAGTGTCTCCATCATTTGTTGAATACAAGAGGGTACTGCAGAGACAGGGGATGAGGAAAAGACAGAGGTACTTAATGCCTTCTTTGCCTCAGTCTTCAAAATCAGGACAAGTTGTCCACAGGATAGCCAGCTCCTAGAGCTGGAAGCTGGTGATGGGGAGATGAGTGAAGCCCCCACAATCCAGAAGGAGGTGGTTAGTGACCTGCCCTGCCTCTTAAGACACTCACAAGTCTATGGGCCCTGATGGGATCCACCCCAGAGTAGCAAAAGAACTGGCCAAACCACTCTCCATCCTCTACCAGCAGTCCTGGTTAAACTGAAGAAGTTCCAACTGACTAGAAATTAGCAAATGTAACACCCATCTACAAGAAGGGTTGGAAAGCTGATCTGGGGAACTCCAGGCCTGTCAGCCTGACCTCAGTTCCGGGCAAAGTTATGAAGCATACCATCCTGAGCGCCATCACACGGCATGTGCAGGACAACCAGGGGATCAAGCCCAGCCAATGTGGATTTAGAAACGGCAGATCCCGTTTGATCAACCTGATCTTCTTCTATGACAAAGTGACCACTTAGCAGATGAGGGGAAGGCTGTGGATGTGTCTATCTAGACTTCAGTGAAGCATTTGACACTATCTCCCACAGCATTCTCCTGTGGCTGCTTGTGGCTTAGATGGGCGGACTCTGATGGGTAAAAAAGTGGCTGACAGCCAGGCCCAGAGAGTTGCGGTGAATGAAGCTAAATCCAGCTCGGGCCAGTTGCTAGTGGTGTTCCTCAGGGCTCAGTTTTGGGGCTGGTCCTGGTTAACATCTTTATTAATAATCTGGATGTGCGGAGTGAGAACACCCTAAGGAAATTTGCAGACAGCCAGTTGGGTGGGAGTGTGGATCTGCCAAAAGACGGGAAGGCTCTGCAGTGAGACTTGGACAGACTGGATCACTGGGCCAAGGACAACGGCGTGAGGTTCCACAAGGCCAAGTGCCATGTCCTGCACTTGGGTTACAGCAAATGCCTGCAGCTCCAGGCTGGGGCAGGAGTGACTTGAGAGCTGTTCAGCAGAGAGGGACCTCGAGGTGCTGGTTTACAGCTGGGTCAGTACGAGCCAGTGTGGGCAAGAGGCCAACGGCACTTGGGCTGTATCAGCACTAGTGTGGGCAGCAGGACCAGGGCAGTGCCGGTCCCTCTGTGCTGGGCCCTGCTGAGCCACACCTCGAGTGCTGTGCTCAGCTCTGCGTCCTTCACTTGAAAAAGGACATCGAGGGGCTGGAGTGTATCCAGAGAAGGGCAGCAAGGCTCATGAAGAAAACAAGCCCCATGAGGAGTAACTGAGGGAGCTGGGTTTGTTTAGTCTGGAGAAGAGAAGGCTCAGACCTCACCCTCTCCAACTCCCTGACAGGAGGGTGCAGTGAGCTGAGGCTGATCTCTTCTGCTGTGCTTACAGTGAGAGGACAAGAGGAAATGGCCTCAAGCTGAGACAGGAGAGACTCAGATTAGGTATCGGAAAAAAATTTTTCACTGTTACAATAGACATTAGAAATGCTGCTTAGTAAGCTGTAAGGTGGCACTTGCATACTGTGATGACGAGGATGCTCTAAGAACAAATTTGGAAAAGAATTTCTGCAGCAGGCATGCCAGCAGCAAGGAACAAAATCTGCTTTTTTTCTTTTCATGTGTGTAAATTAAGTCTAATTTTCCGGTCAGTGTGTGATATCATTACATTAATGGACAGTCTTGGTATCTACCCATTTCCTTCAAGTTGAGCTTCTGGTCTCTGATCATGATCACGAGCAATTCTGTTTATCAAAAGATGGCCAGCAAACACAAAGTTCTCAGCTCCCTGCTTCATCAGTAATTAGCAAAAATTATTGAGGTAAAGCTTACAATGCAGATAAAGCCTCACACATGGTAGAATCTTTACTTTTGACTTGTCTGAACAAGCATGAACAAAATCCACATCAAATAATAATTTCAGCCTGATGTCTTTTACAATGAGTTTCATTTCACATATCTCCAATCTTAGCTTGTCATTAGCAGTGTTAATTAGTTCACTATCTCAAGGCCACACTAAAGTCAGTAAAAACTGAGATTACTGCTAATTTGAGAAGAAAGCCTGTTCTTCCTTTAATACAGTAATAGTCGCTGCAGTGACTAATAGTAATAGTCACTGTAGAAAACAACCACAGAAATTAGTAATGCTGCAATTTTCAATCAGGTACAAAATTAAAATAAAAATTGCTACTACTTTTTCATTTCCAAAAAGAAAATCAAAGGATAATTATGAATTACCACATTTACTATATTACTAACGCTGTGAGGACATACAATGACACAGCACTCCAAGTTGGGTTATCCCTTGCTATGCCACAAGCCAAGTTCTGTATGCACACACATGGTTTACATCCTGCCAAGGCTCTCATTCTGAAGGGAACCATTTTCCAATACGAGCATGGTAACTATTCTTTGGTATCTCTGGGATGGGGCTTATTTTAAATCTCTCACATGGTCCAATTTCACAAGTTTTTTGTAGAAGGTAAAACCCAATTATGCGGAATTTCAATCACAAGTCACAAGAGTGGCCCGTGCAATTAAACAGTACTCTTGCACCAGGAGATGACTGAAAGACATCTGCAAAGGGAAAATGCTGAGAGGTTACTGGGGATATACCAAAACTGCTCTGCTCCCTCCCAGCAGCTAATGGAGTCCATCACCAACCACCATGAACATACTGACCAGCAGTTCAGGTAAAATGGGTCTCCAAGGTTGCAGGGCCCCAAGAAATTTTTAACTCCTGCATTTCTCCTCTCAGCTGGGCAGAAGGGGAAGAGCAGGTCAACTGGAAGTGGGTATATGTTTGCCAGGGCTGGGGCAGCTGAAACCTCTCTAGTGGATTTACATCTCTTAGAGCAGATGAGGTGCTGAGACAGGAGGTCTTCATGCTCACAGGTAATCCTCTCCCCCGTTTCTGCTGAGTCGAGTGTGCACACATTCGCAATTGTGTCTCTGTATGTCACAGTAGAGAAACAATGCTCAGGGGTTTTCTAAAGCAATTTTTAAATTTAGATTCATTTAAAGACTATTTACAACCTTACTTCAGCTGGATTAGGAAATGAGTGGTGACAGCCTAATTTAAAATATCAAAGGACCAGCTGTACGCAGGGAAGGCAGGCAGGAGGTGAAGGCTGCAGGAAGTGTCTCTCTGAATCCAGTTGCTCTGCCAGGCAAACACACTACATCTGACTTCCCTCTGGGCACTGAACGCATGAGATTCAGCAGCTCACTCGAAGCAATCAGCAGGTATCCAGCATTTGCTGTCAGAGCCGTCAGCACCAAGATGCCTACCTGGCCCTGGACACTGTAGGTCATTTCGTATCACCAATTTTAGGAAGTCCTGGATGACCCCTGCTGCCCCTAACACGGGCACAGGTACAAAACCACTGCTCAGCTACTCCTTCCCTGCCAGCCCCAGCGTATTCATGCTCAGAACAGAAGCTCCTGGCCTGCTGTGTAGTGAGGATTTCTCGCTAAAAACAGATATTGTGGCTGATCCACTTCTTCCTTCAACCCTTGTGCTAGAACTAGATACACAGACAATAATATCAGGTACAGGATCATCTTACACCAAAGCACCATCCAGACAGCAGGTAGACTCCCGTCCTACCACACAGGCCTGCAGAAACAAAGGAAAAATTAATGGATTGCGTTGGGGTTTCTAAAATGCAGGAAAAGGTCACCCTCCGCCTCTCCGTTTTTCATGTATTTTAAAGTTTTAAAACTAACCTTTTGATAGCTGCACCCTACAATTAAAAACACATCACCTCTAATTGCAAGGCGGTTTGGGAAATAAGGCAGTCAAGCCATTTCCTGGCTACACAACACTAACCGGTAAAAAAAAAAAGAAGGAAAAAGAAAAATACATAAAATACGTATTAGTAACTGAGTAGACTGACATGCTGCTTGAGACTAACAGAGTCCCAGTCTCTTGTTTAATAAAAATACACAAACACCAGTGAGGGTCATGACACAATTCAACACTATTCCCATGCCAAAAAGCAACTGTGGAAGATTCACCTGTGTATTTTTGTCAGCTGCAGTGGGTATTCTCATCTACTATCTGTGCACACTTAGGTGAAGGACTTACGAAGGTTATAATTAAGCTGAAATTCTATCCAGCCTCAAGAAAAAAAACAATTATTTTTGAGGATCATTTGCTGCAGAAGTCAGCGACTTCTTAGAAAACATTCAAAGAGCAAAATCATCAGGAAATGGTAAGCGGCAAATACTGATTAGCTAAAATGATCAGCATTTCACCAAAAGGAAATACTCAAAGGAAAACAAAATTCTTCTGGCTATTTTCTCCTTTTTAGTGAAATAACATATATGCTTTATTTTCAGTTTGTTCCACTGGAGCAGATGAGAGAGAGAAAAATGAAAGATGAGAGCTATAATCTGTGAGAGGGCTCTCAGACTTCCAAAGACAGTGAAATGTAACACTGACAGATACAACAGCAACTCATCTCAGAGCCCAAGCTCTGTTCTGGAATCAGGACAGCACTGAAAAGAGTAGGAATAAAGAACTTTCATCAGCCTCAGCTGCTAAGAGAGGCAAGGTGTAAAAATAGTCTGTAAGCATTGTAAACCAACAAGAAAACACCTCAGTAACTGCTTTATTACCATTTTATTCTTCAAATTATTGCCGTTATAGCAGAGTGGAGTTTAAGTTTAGTATTAACTGCTACAAAATCCCCACAATTACTTCCCCTCACAACGAAGATTTTTTCCTAATATCCCATCTAGACCTGGCCTCTGTCAGTTGGAAGCCATTCCCCCTTGTCTTGTCACTCCAGGTCCTTGTACGTAGTCTCTCTCCATGTTTCCTGCAGCTCCTTCAGGCCCTGCAAGGCCACACTGAGGTCACCCCAGAGCTTCTCCTCTCCAGGCTGAACAATCCCAGCTCTCCCAGCCTTTCCTCCCAGCAGAGCTGCTCCATCCCTCTGCTCATCCTGGTGCCTCCTCTGGGCTCTCTGCAGCAGCTCCAGGTCCTTCCTGTGCTGGCCCTGGGGCAGCTCTGCAGGTGGGGTCTCACCTGAGGGGGCAGAGGGGCAGAATCCCCCCTCTCCTGCTGCCCACACTGTCTGCTCTGTACACTAGCCAATGTCCCCTGTACACTAGCCACTGCCCCCTGTACACCGGCCATTGCTCCCTGTACACTAGCCACTGTCCCCTGTACACTGGCCAATGCTCCCTGTACACTAGCCACTGCCCCCGTACACTGGCCAATGCTCCCTGTACACTAGCCACTGCTCCCTGTACACTGGCCATTGCTCCCTGTACACTAGCCAATGTCCCCTGTACACTAGCCCCTGTCCCCTGTACACTGGCCAATGTCCCCATACAGTAGCTACTGTCCCCTGTACACTAGCCACTGTCCCCTGTACACTGGCCATTGCTCCCTGTACACTAGCCAATGTCCCCTGTACACTAGCCACTGCCCCCGCACACTGGCCAATGCTCCCTGTACACTAGCCAATGTCCCCTATACACTAGCCACTGTCCCCTATACACTAGCCACTGCTCCTCTGTTTTAAAAGGCTCCACTCTAGAGGATCAGGACCCAGGTTTTGGGTACTGGAAATCACAGTTACTTGCATGGTAATCCCAAGGTGCTCAGAAGCAGCAGAAGTTTCAGAGACAGCCCCATAACCCAGGGAGGTGTCGGACAAGGGAATGGGTGTTTAGGCCTGGTTTAGTGCTGCCTGGAGTTGTCAGGGCAGTGATAAATACACCACCATTTAATGAACTCAGCACACACTCCTATCACAGTGACACCAAAAGGGTCAATTCAATTTTTACTGTGCCTGTGAAGCTTTTAGCAAAGAAACAAAGCATGCAAAAGCTGCTTTCAGCAAGGACAGTTGGAAGATAAGAAGACATCTGTCTCAAGAATGCCATGATAGACAAAACAAAGGACTGAATCTCTGGAAACATGGGGTGGGATTTATGGTAATGGGTAAATTTTAATATGCATGTAGCAACTGTATCTAAGTAACACTCTTATAGAATCACGTGTCCATGTTAGGTTAGGATCTCCTGCATGAACCTCAGGCCTAAATAAATGATGCCCTCTTTAACACAGCTTTAGTGCTGGAGAGTCTTACTCTGATATTTTGGACATTTGGTAACAACAGCACCTTCAGTGCTATTAAGAAGAGGATAAACCCCCACAAGAATGGGCAGTGCATACAACAGCTGTGTGTCCAGAATTCGGGATGCAGGAAGTCACTCACCTGCTGCTATAGCATACACTTTCACATTATTCCCCATTCAAACTGACAATCCCAAGTAGCCACGCCAATCTTAAAAATGTTCTTTTAATAAAAAGGGAACAAATGAGGAAAAGCACAGAAGATTCCATTCTTCATTTGGTAAACAGTACACAGATGAAATCTAGAAAATAAACACTGATCTAGAGAAGTTATCTCAAGGCCCTTAGAGCACTCTCAAACAGATGACTGTAGGTCCTAATTAGTACTTTCAGTGTGTTTATACACACACACAAAACATTCTTTTCTATATATGCACACTTAAACAACTTTTCTGAAATCACAGATTTTATTCATACACTTCTCAAGATGAAGAGATTGCTTTTACCATTTTGCTGGATTTTTAACAATATATTCACTACAGAGCAGTTTCATAATTAAAAGCCTTTAATTAAAGAAGATTAATTAAACATGAGATAAGCACAAATACTAAACAAACTGCTTCAGAGAAAACCCAGAATCTGACCTACCAAAATGACTTTATATGCAATTACACATGCTGTGAATTACTGTAGATAATTGCCTTGGCTGTCTCCTTCAAGTCAACCGACCACACATAAAAGTTAAATAATATCAAACCAAAAAAGAAGCCAGGGCTGATTGGAGTTGCAGTTAAATGCATTTATTTTTTATATATCTCAGCATTAACACATTACTGGTACAAAATAATTTACCAGTGTTTAACCAAATGGACAAAGAAAAGGCAACACTTAGGTCCTACATCCAGTAACAGAAAATTTTAATTGCTTTTGGGATCTCTGCTATTATTCTTCCTAGCAGACAGAAGAATAGCAAACAGGATTTATATTTTTAGGGCCCTTTTTTTCCTAAAGGAACGGGTGTGGGGATGAATTCCACTAGTAAAAGAAACTGAAGTTCCAATTATAGTCTCCAAGGCAGACACAGTAGAGCAGTCTGCCAAGACCACCTTCATTAGCTAAACAACTTCAAACTCTTTCAAGTGTAATCTATCAAGATGTATGGAAGTGTAGAAGGCAATTTTAAATAGGTGTAATAGCTGCTTAATTTATTTTTTTCAACTGAAAGACACAAATAATATTTTCAAAAGGTTGATGTGTATGGAAGGAGCTAGTTAGGGAAGAATGAAAGTCCTGGACAAAAAAGGTAATACACCTTGCAGACTTACAGAAGAGTGTTTATATACAGATTTGTTGTACGACATTTAAATCAAACTGCCAGGATCACGACATTTAAAAGCACCTGGGAACAAATTGTGCTCTATGGAAATTTTTGATTGCTAATGACTTCCAGAGCCAAAATTTCACTATCAGCATGTATAGCATGGCCAGTGAGTAAAATGAACACAAAGTCCAAAAATAAAGACAGAATGTAAACAATATTCTTTTTCCATCACCTGGTGGTACATGTAAATGCAATTTGAAGCACTGACAAATTATAGGCAGGAGCCTATAGTATCTGCAGAAATTTAAACTGCTTAAATGTAACATGAGCTTCTCCATATTGCATATGTTCTACAGGCTATATTTGTCTTTTGAGCTACCTTGAAATCCTGATGACAAATACTGTGGTCCCTTTACATTCCCTTCACTGGGTGCTGCCCTAGCCTGCTTACAAGCCTTTGAAAAATTACTGCCAAGAAACAACAGTAACCAACATATGACTGCTATTTTCTATTTCTTCTTTATGCAAATACTTTGAAAATTGAAAATACCATGCACAAACTAAAAATAAATTGACTTGATGATTAAAACCATGCTTTATAAGATAAATGCTGATGATCTAATGTAAATATTGATTCAAGAGAGGAGGCCATGTTTTCCTTAGATCTAGACACATCATTACTGTATCAGCTAGGACCAGCCAAACCCCTCATGGATGCCTCTACACCTTGTTCTTTTCAACATAAGAGATATCTGCTGCTTTCTCATTGACTTCTCAGCAGCTGTAGAACACCCATTACACGTGTGAGCTGAGCTCCTTGTACAGGCTAAGTACAGGTACTGCTGGCTTGTAATTGCAGGCAAAATGTAATTGAATACAGCCTTTCATAAGACGCTTTAACACCCACACATGCAGTCTTCTAGGCATAACCTGACTAAAGGCAATGTTTAACCATAAACACCACTTTACTGGATGGCTTCAAACAATGAAAACAGCTATTTCATAAAGCTTCTGTAAATTACTGTAACTCCAGGAAGAGAGATATGCTACACTTAACCAAAAAATAACCACCCCTCATCAAATGCATGTTTGAAACGGATGAAGTACCACCTCAAAATAACAAAATAATGCTTCCAACGGCCTTCAAACAGCAATGAGCTCTTAGCTGCAACTGAATCCATGCTAATGCATTGTCTCAGCTATTGCTTTTCCGTCTACTATAGAGATATTCTCTTTTTTACTATAATTACTGTAAGAACTCTTACCTCTCCATCTCGTATTCTTTCATTCCTACTTTTACGGCCTTCATTACCTGGAAGATACATATTAGCATGGGACCATCATAGCAGGAAGGAATCTCATACTTATAAATTTATGACTTATGACTATCTCCAGAGAAACCTATACTACAAAAATATAATCTGTACTTCATTTAAATTTACATAAGTAGATGCATTTTAGAACTACACTGGAATCAGACATTTTAATCTTTAAAAATGCCTGCAGTCTCCAACAACAAAGCAAGTTTAACTGCCAAACTACTATATCCTAATGAAGTGCAGCTCATCAAAATACCAATGTTTAATTGTGAAAGCTCCGGTGAACATGGCAGCAAGTCCTTTTGTTCTACTCTGGCAAAACAAAGCTATGAATTGGATTATCCTACAGTGGGAGAGTCTCTTTTATACTTTGCAATCTAAATCAACAGAAAACTACTAGAGTTAACACTGGTTTGTAAGTCATAAATCTGATCCTTGTTCTCAGATTTGCTAAGAAAATTTTGTCTGTTTCTGTATTATAGAAGTTCTAGGCAGCTGCTCTACAGAAAAAAATACTTTCAGATGTGATAAGATTATTCAAGGATGATGAAAAACCAAGGAGCATGAATGCAAAATTACTATCCCTTGAGTTTTCAATTTTACAATATTCATTTTAAAACATTCTTACACTTCATAGTTTGGGTATCTGAGGAGCAGGAGCCAAGACAACAGCTGAGTCAGTAACCTCATCAGCTACTTTTACCTAAGCTCCCTCTGGTCATCACCACTCAGAACTCATGGCAGGTCTGCATCACTATACTGACACCCAAGTACTGGAGTACTGGACTGACACCCAAGTTACTTTCATCATCACCACCAGCAGAGCAGTCCATCTCCCATGGCATAGTGCCAGGTCCAACCTGAGCAGCCTTGCTGAGAGCCTGGACTTGTCTTTGCCACACTGGTATGGCAACAGAATAGCAGGGTTCAGCACTGCCCCAGGGACTTACCCCCACTCTGAGGAGCGCCCTGAGGAATCCTTTCCCTGTCCTACACTGTGCATGGAAAGACTTCCCCAGTCCATCAGGATCTGTAGACATTTACCTGATGGTTAAAACTTTTCAGAGCTGCACATGGGCCTGAATAATCTTGATCTTTTCTTTCTCCGTCATTATACAGGTATTTGTGCACACAGAACAGATAGCCTGCAAGCAGGTGACCTTCTGCTGAGGCTCCAGCTCTTACCCAAACCCACACTTCATTTCTCACACATCACAAAAGCACCAGTGAGTTCAAGGACAATAAAAGGTATATTACTGGGCTGCACTATGAGGGATATTATTCTCTTATTTCTATCCAGCCTTTCCATTACTTTATTACTAAGCAATTCTGGGTTGCTGGGGACATTTTCTGAGTACCACTGCTACACTAAGAGCAAAAATTATTAACAGTAAAGGATCCATTACCTCTTTATGAGCTTCACTGGAGATTTTATTGGTGTAGCGCAGAACTTCCAACTCCATGTCTGTCTTAATGACACGACTTAAAGAGAAGAAGAACAGATAGCATGTTAGGCTGCAACTTCACAGCGTAAGAATACAAAATGAAAAAACCCTGAAAACAATATGCATCACCTATAATAAGATTAGATCAAGAACACCTCAAGAGCAAACAGCTATTAGAGTATTCATGACAGCAAAGTACTGTTGGCATTGATTCAGCATTAGCAAAACAATCTTACAAAGAGAAGTCACAAGAATTTCAAACATCAGCCTGCCGTATTAAATACTTATAAACAAGTGGTTCAACCAACATTTTTTCAACTCATTCTACAATACATTAAGAACAAAACCAATGCAATTCTGCATTTGTCACGACTCTAACACTACTTCAAATGGAACATTTCCACAAGCATGCTTGATTTCCTTTTAAACACAATTTGAAACTATTTTACATAATTAAATTCTCAGAGCTCCAGAATTTCTGTTCAGCACAATCCCAACTCCCACCTATTTACATTACCTCAAAAGGTGGGCAGGGGTGGTGTGAAAAAATGCTATTTTTGTTTGGTATTAAAAAACCCAAACCATGAAATTCAGAAACCACAGCCTCAGCAATTACAGCCATGATGTCCATTTTTTCACATACTTCTGAAGGAAAATAAAAAACAAACAAAAAAAAAACCCCAAGTAAACCAATGCCCTAAAAACCCCATCCTACTCTTACTGCCTTATGAGATACTGAATTTGTGTATGTTTATGAGCCTTTATACTCTCTTCTGAACTCATCTCAAAAATGCACCATTTAACTCTTCTCTCCTACATATACTTCTATCATGTATTTCAAATAAAAACAGCTATTTAGTGTGACATGAACAGTAAAGCAGACACCCTTCCATAACCTCTATTAAACACCACACTCCTTCCACTGTTACACAAACTGAATTCCTAGTATTTTTCATGCCCATCTCAAAGGCAGCTGTGAAGTACAGACTTACTGTTTACAAAGTACAGAACAACTTCTATTGAATTGCATGAAAATATTTCAATCATATTTTCGAGCTGCACTCCAAAGTTTGCAGCAGTTACAAAGAACCATAACTGTTATACTTTGAAACTGCCACCAAGACCCCTCTTTTTATTGTAACACGCTCATCCTCACACTGCTGTAGAAAACTATTTACTGTATTTCTGCTCTGTAGTTTGTTTTAATGATTCCAGAAACAGGTTTCTCAGCCATGAGTGCCTCTGATGTGAGATTACAGCATTTCCCACAGACGGTGCATTACTACAGCACAGCCACTCCCCTTCAAACACAACTCCTCTGGCAAGAGTAAAGGTACCTTTGTGAAATCCCGATATTGATCAAAATGCTTTTACAAACAGAAACACTGTAGAGGGGAATTCTTCTTAGTCAATTGGAATATGACACAAAATAATCACTATGCAATCGAAAATGAGAAGTACAAGGTTTTAAAATGCACACCCAGGCGAAAAAATTAAACTGGGATGCTGAAATCTGCTGACCATGAGTGAGGAAACAAACTTCTGCTCCTGTCTTTCAGCCAAGACATAAAAAAGAGTGGCTCAAATATATTCCAGTCAGAATGAGGTAGCAAAGGCTTATAGATTTTTAAATTTTTTTTAAAAAATCCTGTTCCTTGGAAGACTGCATGTGCTAGCAGGGTAATTTAAAACTTGTTTGATGTGCCTTTGTATTACTTTCAATATATAGTACATATCCATGGTCTGCAATTGCCTGAAAAATAGGTTGTTTCATAATTCAGCTGTCTAATCTTTTTGTTGGAATCTGCTAGTAATACAAGTTAGTAACTGCTGCACAGCAAGTGCAAACAGTATTAGAAATCATTTCCCTTGACCTGGGCATAAGGCTTCAGGATCAAGGTATTTGTATTAGATCACAACTTCTCAGATACCTGTTTGAATATAGAAATTGACGCTCAGCCTCAGACTGACTATTTATGCATTGCAATCTCTTCATCCACATAAGGTCAAGCACTGAAATATTTTACAGAAAATATTTAGTCATTCTGAGACCAACAAAAACCACTACCCAACCACCAGAAGGGAGGAGAGGGAGGATGTACAGTTGTGCAGGTAACAGGATCAACTTCACCCTACACCAGATACCGAAAAAGTTCCTGGGCTCCTATGTTACAGTGGTACTGCTGATGGAGTTCCCACAGCATGTCTGGGTAGTAGAAAAGCATGTATTTCACCACCTTCTCACTGGTGCAAAAAGTAGCACCCTCCCAAGCCAGGTTTACAGCAGTGGTTGGCGCTTCAGGGCAATCATGCACATTATGAGTGTCCACAGTTCTCATGATGTTTTTCCATCACTTCCAAAATAAGGATAGGAAGAAAATCTCACCCTTTCTTCATAAATGTGAACTTCAATATTTTATTAAAAACAGTTCTTGGACCAGTTACAGCCTCTGCATCAATGCATTAATGTTTTAATAGGAACAAATCATTTCCAGGCTCCGGCTAATGGAATTGCCAAAATGTATGGATTCCACATGTAAGGCGTTCCTCAGATTAGCAGGGGGGGCCACTTAGTGCAATCTGGTTGAAAGAGAAGCACAAGTCTCTGACTGTCAGGACTGACCTAAAACTTTCTTTTTTTTCCCTCATTTTACCAGTGTAAAACCATTTCTTCTTCCTCATTCTCCTTTCACACACATTTTCTGCTTTTATTTTCACTTGGCCATATGAGCAGCTGGTCTTTTCACACGTCAGTCATCCGACAGGAGAGAGAAACTTTAATATAGACAAGTATCATTTTAATCCTGAAATTGCATTTGGGCATTTTAAACATCTAGATATCAAACTACATGCATGACCTAATCAAGTGGTCAAGAGCATACAGAATTTGAGGCAATTATGAGGCTGCAACTCACATAACTCAATCGTGTTTTCCTAAACCAGTGCTCTCCTCAAGGATACACAAATTGGTTCTCTATGTGCATCCTGCAGCACTGATAATGCTGCCAGAAGTATTTTTTTCCAGTCACCAGAACAGTGTTTTATCAGCTGGCTTGTTTTGCTGCTTTTTAGTACATGTGTGCAACCTTAATGTCTCCTTTCTGTGACATACATGGAAAACACCTGGGAACGCCCACTCCTCCTTTTCCTTCCGGAAACAGTAAATTTACAGACCACCTAATAAGTAAGGATGATGTCCATGTAGACAGACTTCACAGTCCTGCCTTATCTTTACCCTTTCTCACTTCTGCTGTTACCTTTCCACATTTTATTTATAGGAATTTCTCCCGCAGTTTATACATTTATGCTCTTCTGCAGTGCATAAAATCTTGCTAACTGAATTAGCATCAAAGCCAGCAAACGTAGCAATGCACGTATGCAAAGGAGAGGCACCACAGCACAATTCTGAACGACAGGTGCATGAACACCAAAGACAGGAGTTCAAAAAAATGTTAAGAGGTTTACAACATAGATACAAAAACCCCTGAAAACAAAAAAAGCAAATGCACAGCTTTAAGACATTAACATACAGATCACTTTTCACAAAGAAATAATTATAGCTTTCCATCAAAATAATGCAAAATATAGAACATATGAAATCTTTCACATAAAACTATCAAACTCCATTTTTATTGAGATTACAGGAAAATGCAGTATATACAGGCACAAAGAGAGCTGCACATTACTAAACGTTTACTTCTAGCACCACCACGATTATGACAGAGAGACACTGGCAAAACACAGCAACAAAAGGCCATTTGGCTAAGTGTTGGTGTCAGAAAACCTCCTGATTGCTAACGAGATAATTTGGAAAAGTTTGAATTTTTTCTTCTGTTAGATGACATTTTCTTTTCAAAACACTGAATCAAATACTTAGCATATCCATTCACTATGAAATTTGAAGTGGAAGCCTTTAAATTTAAAATTAAAGTCTTAAAATTTGTTTGGAAATACACCCACTCAAGAAAATGAAAAAAAAAAATTAAAACACCATCTGCAAACTGCTGAAATCCAGTGTAAGGTTGAATTCCGCCATGTTTTATCCTTAAGTACCATACCAAGACAGAAAATGCTGAGATCTTGAAAAAGCAAGCAGGAGAGGCAACAGATCCTTAACCACAAACACTGTGCCCCTTGTCAGTACTGAACCATTTTTTCTGCACTTTATTAGAAGAGCGTATAATACTAGAGTTGCCTTTTGTAGCTCACAGTTCTCCCCGGCTGGTTCAGAAAGCTCAGCCATTTAATCTCTAGCTGGCAGTTTGACAGCACGGCATAGAGCAAAGTTTTTCTGACAAGTACCATGTAAAACACAGTAGTTCAGAGCTTGCCAAATCTGAAATGAAATGCATCCCTGCAAGGAGATGATTCAAAGGATGCAATTTCCTACCCCAGAATATTATCCAAAAAATTCATCTTCCTAAAAGAAAAGTTTTCTTAATTCTAAAAATATTGCTTTCCAAAGAAACTTTCTTGGCCAGTAACTTGACATTTCAAGGAGATTTCTACTTTAGTAAGCTTTAATATACATAACCTGTCATTCACATGTTAATTTCACCAGACACCTAACAACATCTTTAACATACTTCTGACTTAAAATGAAAGCAACCAAATTCAGCAAAACCTTTTAAAACATTTCTGAATGCAAATCTGAACTTTTTCTTCACTGAGAATTCCCTTTCCTTGAAAGCCAGGTGTAGGGAAGGTGCATACCAAGGATCCCTCTTCTGTGAGGCTGCAGGAAGAACTAAATCAGAATTCCAGGCTGCCACTCACAATTCACTGAAGAGATTCTTTCTACCCCACCTCCAAATGCTGCCTTTCTACTGCCTCAGTGCTCCACCTCTCTCAGTACAATCTCCAGGGCACAGACCTTGTGTCTGTCCATACCTGAACTTCCTAAAGAAGATTTAATCACCCTTTAATTGAAACCACAGAGGAAAAAGCTTATCAGGTGACACCTTGGTAAGGTGGATGGCAACAACCTGAAAGCAACCTTCGGAAAAAGTCTGTAGCCCTACTCCAAAGCCTTCTGCAGCTAAAACTGCCATCTCTGTCCCCACTGTCCTGCTTGTCTACAGAGCAAAGCTTGGAAGTCAGACAGGGCCCTCTCCAGGTCCTCTTCCTCACCCCTCTTAAATTCAGCAATCAAGCCTATAACATAACTTCTCTGTTTAGGAAAAGGAAGGGCGCAAATTCTAGAAGGACAGAATAGGCAAGATCTAAAAATTAGTCCCCCTTACACTCATCAGCAGGAGCAAGGAGTCCACTACCACAGAGCTCCAGGCCCATCCAGAACTCAGGGATGGAACAACGTCTACACAAGGGTTCTTCGCTTCCCACTTTCCTTTTACAGCTCTATGTCATGCCACGCAATAAAAAATATCTGCAACAACAGATACGTGACCTTTTAATAATTCTGCATGTTCTGAAATCACTCTGATATTCAAAAAACATCCCCACAGTTTTCAAGGTGGCAATTAGCTGGAGATGAAGACAGCAGAAGACGGTTCTCAGCATATGTGCTGAAAACAAACATTAAAAAGCATAATATGTAGTAGCATGTAATGCATTTCGCTACAACTGTGTTAGTCAGAGGGTACACCTGTGTTTTGTATTTAAAGATTTTAAGCTTATCTGTCTTAACTAAGGATTTGCTTCCTCATTTCTAGATTAATACACAAAAAAAGCTTAGACAGAAACCTAATTCTTTAACAAAAATCCACTATGTTCTTTCTTCAGTGATTTCCTAAATGGAAAACTAGATAGCCTTAGTTATGGAGCGATCCTGTGGACAAAGTCGGCAGTGTTGATCAAAAAAAGAAAACTAGTAAAATGGAGTAGCTTTGCACTTAGTCACACATCTAGTTTGTTTGCTTCCGGTAGGCTACAGCAGAATTCCCCAAGAATTACAAAGTACAGTTGTATGAATTCAACAAAATTAAGGCTGTTAAAATAAATCCTGGAGAAGAAATAACAGCTTATTAAGTACTACCTGTTTAGACAGAGTTTTGATCTACATTTGACTTCTGTTGCTACAATATAAATTATCCTCAGTTCGTTTCTCATTCATACAGATTTATATTTTACACAAATGTGACTTAAACCCTAACACATCCTACAGAATGTGTATCCAGATACAAGGATTAAGAAATGTTACATAAATTCCTTGGTTTTCAATGCTGTTACCTAGCCCTATTATTACATCTGTACATTATTTCCAGTCCGTAACATGAAATCAACTTAAAATTAACACTCCTATGGTAAAGTAGAAGGCTTCGCTGAGGGAATCTCTCTGAAGAAATGGTACAATATAAGCACGTTCAACACAGCTCAAAGATTTTATGTTACTCACCATTCTGCAATTTCAGGATGAAGAATTTTGTTGTTCACATTAAATCTAAAAAAAACCCAAAGACACTAATATTAAAAAGCAGCCAGACACAACAGCAGGGACTACATATTTACTCTTTTTTTTCTTTAACCGTGTCTTCTCTGAGGAAGTAAAGTGAAAACAAGTATTGTACGGGAATTCAACAGAGAACCCAGTGAGAAGAATGCATTTAATTCTGAAATACATGAGACTAAACCAGATACATAATTTTAAGACTGTGCAGAACCCAGTGTAACAGTCTGTTTGACACATGCTTATTACACTTCTTTTGACAAAGATAAAATGCTAGGTTATCAGTTCACTGCTGAGTGTGGGGTGGACCAGACTGACGTCCAGATGTTCCTTCCAAATTATTCTGTGATTTTTACTTTGCTCCTCAAACACCCTTCAATGAAATTAAACACAGTGAATTGCAGATTTCATCCTTTGTTTCATGCCTTCCCACTTTTGTGTGCACAGAAGGTGACCACGCGATAAACAAGACGATGGTGAAAAGGAAAATGACCTCTTCATGTCTTTTCCAATCTACAGAATAAGCAAAGCAAAAGCTTCCAACTTGCCCTGGCCTTTGGCACTTCACTATTTTTCCGTCTACTTTCTACATGAGTGATTCATGTATTGTTGGAATGATTTTGAGGCTCTCTAAACAGTAACACTACAGGGGCCAATAGAGTAAGAAGCTGAGTAATTAGGTGGAACACAAATGGATTTTCAAGCATTGTTAAAGGGGGTTTTTTGCTTACAATTTAAATGCCTAAGGAGTGCTCTGCATCAAAGATATTTTTGTCTGCTCAGGACTGTTGGCTCTCCAGTGTCGGATCCGGGGGGTGTCCTGGTGGGGTGCTATGACCTCCCGAACTGTCTCCAACAGAAAGTCGCTCGGCAGCCACTGCATTCACACAGACACACACGCACGCTCCGGATAGCTTCCCAACAAGCCGACAGCAAAGAGGCAGGAAGGGTCTTTGTGCGGAATTCCACGGCAGAGATTTATTTCAGCCCCACCAGGAAGGGTAGCCAGAGACAAAAGACATTGGGGGATGGAGGTTTCCAGGTTATATCTGGGGGTGGGGAAAGCGTCAGGGACAGGGGCGGTACATAGGCGGGAGTAGGGTACAGGAGCCAACCGGGAAATCTGAGTGAGTGGCAGGGAACAAGGGCCAGTGGGACAGTGGGGAAGGGAGAATTTTCTAGGGAAGGAACAGATAAGGCACAAGGGGGCGAGGAGACCAACTGGGTAAGCAGAACTGGGATACATTTCCATAACAGAACAGGGCAGCCTGGGAGAGGCCTTTTTAGTCACCTGAACCTGGGGAGCTCTCTTGGGATCTGTCCCTTTAGGGAACTCTCATTCCCTGACTGGGATATTCACTGGCTACCACACTCCAGTTAAGGTATTTAAGAGAATTAAAATGCTACAAGGTTCCCAAGTTCTTCAAAAGAATGTTGTGAGGCAACAGTTCATTTCCCCATATTTCTGAAGTAAAAAATTAACCATTCCAGGTTATTAACCATTCTTTATACCTTAGAAGGGACCAATGAAAGCACAAATCCAATTTTAAAAAATTACTTAGAAGTCACTTTTAATTGTATAAGGGTCTTCCTGTGTCCTGAGAAAGCACAAAAAAACCCCTACATTTCTCTTTTTCAGAAACAGATGCTCATAAACTTATAAAGCCCTAATAAGGAGAAGGCTAATAGCTCTGTATTCCTCCTCCAAGATACAAAACAAAAACTTATTACAACATTCAACCAGGACAAGCTGTATGGTATTCAATATTATTGGTATTAATGAGAAATCACTGTAAAAACAACTCAAGACAAAAAGCCACCCACCAGTCACAGACCAGTGCAACATTACAGAATAAAATTGGTCACTAGGAAACAAGAAAGTATCAAAAGGGCATATTTTCAAATTAATCATCATCTCAAAAATTATCACTTATGTGCACCAATGCAGAAATAATTCTAGAATGGAAGAGACAGTAAAATACAAATTTATACAGAAGACAATATATGAATGACATAGTAAAAACAATCTACGAATATTCTAACCCAAAAGCCTGAGCTCCCTATGTGGCTGGAGAACATACCAACCGACACCACCACAGAAAACCAAGACACAGAATTAAGCTGCAGCTGTAACAACAGACACAAAACCTTTCAACAATGTCATCAGTATGTCAGACGGAAAACAGATCAATGAAGGCAAATGTAAGGAGACAGTGCAGCACTGGAGTGTCCAACACCAGCTCTATGCAAGTAAGAGCAAGCTACGTGAAGTAACAAAAGTATTGCGAGCTATTGTGAAGTAATAAAAGAAAATAAAACACAGGGAAGGCCAGCAACAGAAGGCAGCTGACTTTGACTCTGAAAATCTGCATCTCAAAAAACTGACATGATCACTTGTCTTGGGGTGACTTTATCATGTTGTATCCCCTATCGCTGCTCTATGTCCAGATATGAGTCCTGTGCCTTTAAAACTGGGTGTGAGAGAAGGAAACAAAAAAACCAGATGAACTTTTCAAAGCAGTCCTGTGCTCCAAGGTCACTACTCCTCTGCGTTCTCCTGCTGCAGCGAGAGGAGCGGAGGAAGCATCCTTCCTGCTTTTCAGCCAGCTCTCGGCTCTGTTTTCTCTAGAGAGAGATGGAGAGTTGAACTTTCTTTTCCCTGGGACTTTGGCTTCTTCTTCTTTTCTTCTGGAACTGTGCAACAACACCAAAACATCATCCAGGAGGCCTGGAGGGGCCTACGCTGAAAACCCAGCTCCGAAGAGGAGGAGAGAGAGAGACCACACCCACAGCGGACTTTAAAATCTTCCCAGGTTTCTGTCCACAGCGAGAGGTTTTGTTATCTAGCATTTTTATTCTTTTCCTGTGTGTTTGTTACATAAATACTTTATTCCCTTTCACTTTCCTCTCAGGAATATTTCTTTCCCAAACCTGGTGGGGGACGGGTGGCTGTAACTGGCCTTTTAAGAGAGGACGTTCAATTTGGACGTTCCTCTGAATTTTGTCTCAAACTGGGACATCACTTTAACCACAAGCACAAACGGATGAAATCAAAAGCAAATCAAATGAGCCAAAAATGAACCTCATAAAAGAAGATTGTCTTACCTGAGCATTCAGAAAAGGGGGAAAATTATACACTGATGTAGGCTTACAGCAGCTCACTCTTTTAGAAAAGCCATTTCAGCCAAAATCCCCAGATTTTATCTTTCCTGGCCATAAATACTCTTCTTGACCTGTCTTTGTGCTGCCAGAAATCCAAGTCTTACTGGCTGGGACCACCTACTATGTGGCAGTTTTTTAAAATTCTGGTTTGCTGTCAATTGGGGAAGCTCATTAAACACACACAGAGGCAGCAGGATTGAATCAAGAGGGTGCTGGTGGGTGGAGAAGAGCCAGGAGGTCATCAGCTGAACAGAAATTCTCTCTCTCACCTGAAAGACAGACTTTTGATGTAATGCCAACTAGAAAATAAGATGTTAGACCTCTGAGACACAGCATCAATGCATATGCACGAGAGAATATATTGTAGCTCACTTTCTCAAGGAAGTCAAAGATTAAGGACAGAACTGTCTCAGCAACACTCATCTCATGGAAGCTGTGGGTCCTGTGTGAGTGGCCACAAGGCCACCTATTTATAACTGTGAGACTTCTAAGGCTGATGACTCAAATTATGCTTCACTTCAGTTATTTTTGTGGTTTAGGAATAGTATTCTCCCATTTAGTGCTCTCGCTAAAACCATACCATCGCTGCCACTCACTTCCTCCCTTCGACTCCAACTGGAAGCACAAAATGCAAAGATCATGGGTTGAGGTAAGACCAATTTACTGGAAACAGCAAAGAGATAAGAGAACACACAGTAACAGCAACAATATTAATAATAAAAGGTGTAAGACAAACAACTTACATGGAAAAAACCCAACAATAAACAAAACACCAGACTGCTCTGCCAAAATATTTCTCCACAGGAAGGAATGCCCTTCTCTTCCAAAGCAGGAGAGTCCCTTCCTCCTGGCCCCAGCAATGACATGAAGTGCTGTAAACAACATCTGGGTCCATGGCTGTGGGTTCTATTCATCTTAGATGTCATCCAGGTCAGGAGAGCTGGTGTGCTGGCTGCTGCACCAGGAGCTCACGACTGCTATCTGAGCAATCCATACTCGTTGTCCATGGTAGTAATAGCACACAGTGACAGTGTCATTCAGCAACCAATATTATACAATTCAACATTACAAAGTGTTCTCACCCAAAAATCAAATCCCCTCAAGGTGCACATCGTGTTTCCCCATCCCTCTACATCACCCACCAAGTGCACCCAGGTCCTTGAGCAAAAGCAGTCCCACACATGGGTTTGCCTTTGCCTGAGGCAGGATGAATCCGCACTGCCTTCCCGAACACATTTCTCGTGCGCACCACAGGGACTTTACCCCCTGCTATGGTACGTGGAGCTTTTGGCTGACCAGGCCCAGCTCCACTGGCAGAGCCTCTAGTGAAAACTAACCAGGTGGCCTTCACTAAATGTAGATCCCAGTGTCCAAAGGTCCCACCACCTACTGCTTTCGATGTGGTTTTTAACAGTCCATTGCACCGTTTGACTTTTCCAGAGGTTGGTCCGTGACAGGGAATATGAAACCCCCACTCAGTCCCGTGCTCTCTGGCCAAGGTATCCAGAGCCTATCTTAGAAATGAGTCCTACTGTCTGACTCAATTCTTCCTGGAGTGCCACGTCACCACAGGACTTGTTTTTCAAGGCCCAGGATCATGCCGCAGGCAGTGGCGTGAGGCAAAGGATTAATCTCCAGCCATCCAGTGGTTGTTTTCACCATTGTCAGCACGCACGCAGTGCTTGCCTTGGCGGGTTTGGCAGGAGCACGATGTCATCGATTTGC
>VZTD01001444.1:731034-764083 GCA_013397725.1 Rhagologus leucostigma | reverse complement strand
ATGGTGGGGCCTCCTCACCACGTCACCTTCTCCTCATCTCTTATGATGATAATCTGAAATTTTCAGCTTCAGGCCAGTTCATGGTAACTTTCAAGATCCCTGGGCAACTGGGGTTTCCTATTCAAGCTCACTGTGTGATCAGAGGGAACCACTTACTCCACACAGCATCAAGGCCAGGATGTGTGGAAGGAACTTCTCCTCTGAACATCCAGCCCAGCACTGGCAGTCGGGGTGCCAGGAGGAGCTGTGCTTCAGTGCCAATTGATCAGAAGTAACAGCCCTTCTGTCTGAAGACTTGCCCACTGGAAACTGGAGCTGCTTTTATCCTTATAGAATTTCCTGTGGTGGTTGTTCCTCCTCTCAACCCACATACCTGTGCTCCCAGGGCAGAGGCAGGGTTTCCATCCCACTTCCCCATGTCCTCTCCGTGATCATGCAGTTAAAACCACAGGTTACATCCTGGTGTGTCCCCTCTCTCTGGCACAGGGGAGCACTTGCTCCCCACACCAGGGACAGGTCTGTACTGGCAGGGCATGGGACACTTCTTTAAATTGCTGGTGGTCCTCTTTAAATTGCTGGACATCCTTGGATAGTCCTTCCACAGATTTGATGCAGAACCATGGCGGGTAAGCGCCGCGACGCTATCTGTCCAGCTAGCGGGGTGACCAAGCGCCAGGCGCCCGCCCGCACGGGAGGGGATGATGGAGGCAGCTCGCGAGGGTGCGGGAGGGTTGGTGAAGTTCCAGCACGGTTTCGCCGAACCCACCGATGCTGAGAGTGCACCAAGGAGGCAGGAATGAGGCGGAGGGACTTCTTTGTGGAAAAGCAGGAGAAGATTTCTTCAACTTGGAGGTCACGAGAAGAAGTGCCACAAAGCCATTACCAGGGCTTGCTATGCTCTTACCAAAAGGGCGGGGAAAACATGAAACAACCAATAATACAGGGACATCGGAATCCTGGCAGGCAAAGGGTACAGACCAATAGAGGATAACGTGGGAGGGGAGAAATACCGTGGGCCAACGGGGGATCAGGGAACCCAGAACCCTCTGTGGGAAGAACCAAACACAGGGGGGAAAGAGGGAGATGGCACTGGCCAGTATGATATTGCTGGCCGTGGAACCGGCCATAACGCACCGCAACAGGTAAGAAGTACTTTCTTCATATAGGTTGCATTTGATAACCAAATTATCCACTGATTTTTCTTATTTCATGACCTCACTGCCAGTGAGTTGGCACACAGCGATGGCATGCTCTATGGGAACTTCCGCCACATGGTTGTGTACACTGGATGTCATCTGGATTTATAGGGGACTGTTCATTATTTATATAGAGTACCTCCAGCACAGCTAGTTCTCTCAGGTACTGCATACCTTGCTCCATGGTGTTCCGCTTCTCTTTGCACTATTAGACCATCCTTGAGAGAATACCTTTCCCTCACGCTTGACAGGAGTTGACTCCAGAGGCTTAGTTTCTGTTCTTTTTCTAATCCCCTGGTCAATCCCACATCCTGGGACAGGGATCTCAGCTGCTTGGATTCACTCCTTGATTTTATATCGTGGGCCACAATATCCCAGCACTGGAACAACTGGGTCACCAGGGGCTCTCCCGATTGGCAGCTGAAATCTTTTTGCACACCTCCCAGCTCACTTGGGGATAGGGATCAGGTGATTATCTCTGGCTCTGCCTCTTCCTCCTGTTCTGAGGGCCCTGCTTCCTCTTCATCCCTCACTAAGCAAATGGATTGTCTTGGATTTCTTTTTCTGTATGGGTACAACTGCTCCCAGCACGGGTTGTTGTTCCTCTGGCTCAGCTGCGGTTGGAGAGCCCACAGTGCCTGTTGCTCTGCTTTCCTCCTCCTCCCCCTGAGGGATGCTGTCTAGTGACGAGCAGTGTCTGATAAACCATAGCCAGAGCCTAGAATATTGCATAACTTTGTGCCTCTCTGGAACTACCACAGCTTTTCTGCTGTCACATATTTTATCACGTTAACAGGGTCCTGTAGCTGTTCAGGGGTGAGCTTTCAAACCTTTGGAGCGGAATAGTCCTTCAAAAGTTGTCCCATTTTCTTCCTTTAGTGCTCCCACTAGAACTACAGTGCCACTTGCTTCCCCTCTCCCTCCAAGTGGAAGTACAAAAGGCAAAGATCGTGGGTTGAGACAAGAATAATTTTCTGGAAACAGCAATGAGATAAGAAAATGAACAGTAATAGCAACAAAATAAGGTATAAAAAAGGTATAAGTCAAAGCAGTAAACAAAAGGTGTAAGTCAAAGAAAACGTTTACACAGAAAAACCCCCAACAATAAACAAAATACCGAATGGGACCATTCCACCCACCACATCTCTCTGCAGGAAGGAACGCCCTTCTTCTCCAAAGCAAGACGGAATCCCTTCCCTCAGCCCCCAGCACGGATATGAGCTGGTACAGAACGACATCTGGGTCCTGGCCATGCCCCCTCCCAGCCACTGCAAAAAATTAACCCTGTCCTGGCCAGAACCAGGACATTTACCAACAATGCAGTTAAACAAACCAACCACATCCTAAAAGTTACTGGTTAAACTCAACAGGAAGAGGTTTTCACCACCAACAGTATGAGTATGGTGTTTAAACACCAAACAAATGGTGTTTAATTCATGTAATTTGTGCAAAAACCCCTACATAAAATCCCCCAACCACGGCCTCCCAGCAAAGTTTTGATCTCCCTAGACAGCAAACAACCTACTCTTAACAAAACATGTACTGCCCTAATGCTAAGAGGATTAGGCAGCGCAATCTAATTCTACATTTTACTGCAATTTGCAAATTGACAATACTTAGATGATGAGATATGTGGTCTTGAGGAAGAAAACAAATTGGCATTTGCTACAGTTGCAATCTGTAACATATTAATGCTCCCATTTAATCAGTGCAGAACTAAGAAATACTACACTTTAAGGCATGTCCAGATTGATTTCATACTCAGTTGTCCTTTCATATGCAAGACAAATTCATTAGTTAAAAAACCCCAGAAATCTACACCTCCCATATAAAAGCACTATATAGTGAGACCTCTTTTTGTCAGTTTAATGAATACAGTGTGTGTCTACAGCGATAAAAATCTAAAACATATTCATACACAATGTTAGAATTTTCTCTTCTTCTTCAACATGGAGAATCTTTATCTTAATGAACTGATTTGGCTATGCAATATGAAAAAATGAATTCACTGCAAAACTTTAAACTTTAGGTACATTGCTTAAACCGTCCATCATTTACTTCAATTGACTCTGAGGATGAAAAAAATCCTGCCAACGCAGTGAGCAAAGATTTATTCAACAGTGTTTTAAAGTATATGGCACATTACTGTTCAACCATACAGATTCAAAATCCATTTTCTATATGGTGAGTCACATCCTCTCAAAGCATTTTTACAAGGGCTACATAATTGACATGATTAGATTAAAAAAAATCCTGCATATTTTCCAGTCTGAAAGATGGATCCATGAATTAGGAAAAAAACCTGGAAACACAGAACTGGCCTCTATTAGCAAATAGAAATATGTATTTCTAGAAAAGAAAGCACTAGAACTACTTTAGAAATCTGCCTTCTACGCTTAAGCCTTCTGGGGCAAGTGAGAAATCCAGTTCTGCAGGATTCCGAAGAGCTGCAAACAGAACAGACCTGAGGGGAGTTACCAGGAGCAGCATCAGGAAACAGTCCAGGTCTCCTGTCTTAAGCCCCTGTCCCAGGCTGGTCCCCCACTGACCCCTGGTACCACCCTGTGCTGAGCGGGGCAGCTTTCCGTGTACCCCTGGCCTCCGCTCCTACAGCCTGCAGCAACAGACCAGCTTTTCTTAAGGACAACATCCCTTGCTATGAGAGAGCTATACATGAACTAATGGAAACCCTGAAATAATTCACCAGTATAGGCTCTATAATCAGGATAGAATCAAGCTTGGCTATTGCTAGCATGACAAAAATAACTTCAGGGTGATCTTCTGGGCACAGAAATAACCCATGACCACAGTAGCCATTTTGTCTCAAATGACTATATATGACAGTAGAAAAATTAACCAAATAACTTAGATAATAATGTTCCAGAAGAAGTTCAAAAGGTTCAAAAAGCAAGGCAGGGAAGCAACATCACTAGGGCAAGAAAAAGACAGCTTCTGATAGAAGCAGATGAACAGCCTGCAAAGAGAGCAAGATTCACCTTTTTTCAGGAAATTAGACATTATTTTCATTACTATCCATCATGAAACACCCCCCATGACTCCCACCTCCCACTGGGCCAGGTCAGCCTAGGAGAAAAAAGACATATGGGAGCAGGAGAAACACAAAAGGGTCCTAGCAAGAAAACAGATCTTGACCAGGTAGCCAGAAAACAAAACAAACAGGAGACCAGGCATAAAATAGAGCATCATGGCCAGGGCAGAACCCAGCTGAGCTGAGGACTGAGAGAGCCAGCAAGGCAGTCACAGGCAGGCGAGAGGGAGCACAGTTTGAAGAAACACATTGCTCAGTATAAACTTTGTGGGTGTAATCCTCTGGGAAACAATCAATACATCTGAAATAGATCTTTCTATAAAGGAAGCATTTGCTACAGGAGAGGTGGACAAGCAGGAAAGCAGGAATGTTGAAATTGGTTTGGGTCTGTATTGAAACCAAATATAAAATGGACTGGTTTATACAGAGAGCTACAAAATTCTGAGGAGAGCAGAGTTTAAAAGGAAGCTTGCCCCCTCCTCCAGACCGCCAATTACCCCCGGCACATGGGCCAAGCACGAGCTCACCAGAGCCACCACAGCCCGAGAGAAGACACAAACAGAATCAGGGAGATCAAAGGAAGGCGTGGTATCTGTCAGAAGAAGGGAGTTGATCCAACAACAAAATCAATGCATGCTCGTCCATACTGTGAGCTTGGGAGGGGAAGGTACCAACCAGACCTGTCAAAGGCAGCAAAATGAATGGCCTAGCGCCTAGGGGTGGAGAGGGATGAGCATGTGCCAAGTCTCAAAAGAGAAATATCTCTTAACAGCTGGAAATCCCTGCTAGGAATGGAGAAGCACTCCTCCTGGAGCACATGGACAGCATGTTTACCACTGAGAAGCCAATGCTTAAATATCATTAAGTGTTGCAGAAGACGCTCTATTAAAATCTCAAATGAAATGCTAAATGGAGTGGCTTCCTAGCTTAATGTTGACTAGTGAATGGGCTACTACTTGAAATCTTTAAACAGAGTTTAGTGAAATTCAGGGTAAAAAAGGGGGTTTTGGTAGTTCAAACAGACTTTTGTACATCATTCCAACACAAAATTGCTGATGAAGTTAATAACTGTTTATATTTCATGTGGAGATGTATCAAATAAAACTGGAGATGTTGCTCCCCACAGACAGTGGGAAGTCCACCTGTATGTGGAGAGCGTAAGATCTACTTGGACAAAGCAACAGAACTGCTCACACTGGCTGTAACAGCAGAAAGGACACCAAACACGCATTAAAAGTGACTTGCATCTATTATGGAATACTTAATATTTAACTCAGTGGGCAGCAAAAGCTGTCGAAATGCCTGGCACCTTGTTCCCAATATCCCTGACAGAACCATTAAGTTCCCATTTAGGATACAGAGGGGAGAACCAAGTAATTATGAAATCAGATTCCAGAGTTCAGATCACTTGACACAAAGAAACTATCCCAGCAGAAAGCATGCTCAGACTATACAAATGAGTGCCCAGACTTACAGCAAATTCTGTGCAGTACCACCTTCACTGTAGAATGAACATGCTGTTGACAGAGGACGATGGAGAAAAATATAGCGAGGTGACTGGGAGTTAACGATCACGAAAAAAAGGCCTCAACTCTCAGCACAACTGTTTATTTTAACACGTTTTTTAAAGAGGGGGGTGTATTTCTTTTTTGCCATATGCTTGAGCTAAAACAGAAAATTATCTCCTTTTAAAGATATTGTACAGAACAGTTGTACTTCATTAAAAATCGAGGCCATCATCCTCACATCCCAGAGCAAGCTGTGATGTATGTCTATTTACTGTGCTTTCAAAATACTGCATGCAGGAAGACATTTTCACCCCACTAGCAGCCAAATTTCATAAAAAGACAGCATTAAGGGACACTAAAAGATCACATCTAGACAGAGAAATGATTATTCCTTTTTTTCGTGATTTGTGATTTTATTTTACACCTGTATTGTAACATTTTTTCAGAAGACTGTGCATACCAGAATCCCTAATATCTAGATTAATAATGTGCAGCAAAATCAGTAAGAGAAAGAGACTGCTCTTAAAGATTAATTTTTCCGCAATATGAAAATCAAATATTCCAATCCCAAAAGTGGAAATGGATGTATGAGGATGGGTCTATTTGGTTTTAAATAGCTACAGTAAACACAGACAAAGAGAAAATTTGGATTAACTTAGATGCAAGAGAGATTTCAAAAAAAACCCCGACTGTATTTCTAGTCATTAGAAACTTGTATCAAAATTTCTTTGAAAATAAAATGTTTGGCACCCGATCTGCCATTCAACATCCTGTCATTAAGAAAAAATATAATTTAATTTGAAATACAAAATGAATTCAACATAACTATGTAACAATTAATGTACAAAAAAGCCGTGTCACTTACTGGCTGATCCCCTCAAACGAAGCTTCTTTGGAGACATTTCCACTATCAGTATTAACACCACGCTGGCAGGAAAAAGATTAGAATACTATTATTCTGAGCTAAACACAGGTATTTAAATTTAAATAATGGTGAGAACTTGATTGCAGTAAGTATTGGCGAAAACTTACACAAAAGTTTACCTGAATCGCTATAAATAAAAAAAAACCCCAACTGTTTGTTCAAACATAGTCCAATATAAGAAATAATCAGTTCCATAGGAGACCAGCACAGAACTCAGGTCAGGATGTGCTGCTTAGGAAAAAGACAAACTTCGATTTCTAATGCCCTTACATTTTGAGAGGGAGCAGTGATACCTATAAAATAATTATACAAGGCAAAAGAATTAAAAATATGCAAGTTTTCTTCTAAAGTAATTTAATATTAAAATAAATTATTATGCCCTGCTTTGGCAATGTTACTATTTAAACTTGCTTGCTGCTCCCCTCCAGCTTTCCATTCAAGCAAGCAGCATAAGCAGGAGTATTTTGGCTGCCACACAGCAGATGAACACTTCTGACATGAGCCTGGGGACCCCTGCAGAGCAGTGTTACAGTTCTGCATCTGGAACGAGACCACAGGAGGAGAGGAGCAGGTTTTCATTCAGCAGCAGACAGAAAAGTGCTCTTCCATTCTCTCAATACTTCTTCATGGCAGTGGGAGGAATGTGAAAGCACCACAGCACCCTCCTCTCAGCCAAAAACTAAGTGAAAATTCCTGATTACAACAGGATACTCCCAGAGTGATAACTACTCAACAACTCCATGTAAAGAAATGCACAGTAAGAAGCACAAGATGGTCAAATATTCAATTTCCCTCATCTCTCTTAAAGAATATGAAATGAAGCCATAGGGGCATCTTTTAAGTGTACATATGTGTATACAAACATAAGAGAAAGAAAGACTGAAAACTCTTCAGGGCCTCTGTTCTTAATGGATAAAGAATTCAGATCTGAGGCCATGTAACTTCCTGAGGAGGAACTTTTTTGTTAAGATTTCTGTCTGGTCTCTATCATGGGAAAATGAAATCAAGGAGCTGCCACTGCATTTGCTGTAAGGGAAAGCTCAGAGTCAGCAAAGAATTTTTATATAGATTGGAGACAATAAAACAGATAGTGAGAGTTTACAAAACACCTGTAAAGCAGGGGACCAGCTGGGAGAGAGGTGATGGGGAAGGAGAAACTCGCAGTCTTCACCTCCACTCATTCATCCTTCCAAAGAAATAGGCAAGCACCATTCAAAATACTTAGCAGGCAATTGATATTGCCTCAATCCTCCCAGAAGCTGTTCTTACTAAACCACTCTATGCAGAAAACATATTCCCTGAATCCTTGTGGGATTCCCACAGAAAGGCCCAAACACGCTCATGACATGACCAGAACAGCATAAAAGGAAAAAGGAGTTTGGAGTCAGTGTAGATAGAGTGGAGGCCATCAGGGTTGATAGGCTTGTCATGTTTTACCAGAAAACCAATACGGCTTTTGGCAGACAGAACGCAGACTGGATGAAGCCAGAGGCTACAAATCTTGAAATCACGGAGGGGCCAGAAGACTAGATTGTGATACATGGGTGACCTCAAATTTGGTATAAGATGGGGACGAAAAAATAGAGAATGACAGTGCAAAGAAATTCTGCATAAACTGGTATCCTTACTGAAGAAATTTAGTATTTTCAGAATACGACTTACCAAAGTGAGAAGTACAGCAGGTTTCTTCAAAGCCAAGACGCTGGATATCTAAAAAGAGGTTTTAGATTACTGTTATTTGTCTTTTTTTCTTCCTCATAACCACATTGATATAAATTTCATCAATATTCACTGTATATAAAGTAAATGAGCTGCAAAGACAAAAACGTTCCTCTGATACCTTTCAGATATTGTAGTATTACCCAAGACATACAACAAGAGACAGCAGAATACAAAACATTGACAGAAATGCAGTGATCAAGTTGATGGTGTCCTTTAAAGACATAAATACCAGCTATAACTCATGTCTACTGTCATCATTAGGAAGACAAAACATAGGAGCCAAAAAGTTGTAATGCCACACAGAAATAAGGAACACCAGGATATTCTATCCTGCACATAAAACATTTACATTAATATTTTTACATCACAATGTGCTAAATGCTTAGCAAAGAATATTTACTGTTATTCTCACTGGGTCACTTCTACTGACTAATCCTTTTATTAGGCTCCTTTAGTCTCCTTCAAACATTCACGAACTGAGAACAAAATCACTGGGCTTGTAGAGCAGCTGCAGAAGGATGGGTGCTGAATTACACATATCTTGAGGCAATGAACACGACATAGCTTCATGGAGCACAATTCTATCAACTTTAAACCACATTAATAGCACAATACTAATATTAACAAAAGAAAGTATAAGGCAGTGACGTTCAAGAATATCAATTCCACCCTCTATTTTTTTCATTTCTTAATCTCATGAAGTATCAGGATAACACACTTAAACATGTTGGTCATTCATTGAGAAAGCTATTCTATAGAAAAGGCCCCTGGTGTCCTGATGGCGGAAAACCAATTCCTTGGCAAACAAGGCAAAAGTTATAGAAGAGAGCTGAACATTTATGTTGCAAGCTTCAACAGCTTCTCACTTCAACACATATAGTCCAGGTTGAAAGCAGCCTTAATTTTTAAATTTATTTACTGGTCCACATAAAGAGGTCTTTTTCCCATCAGTGAAGTTTTTAAGCAGTAAAGAAGCAGAGAGAACTGCAATAAAGACATTTGTTGAAGAAAGTGACCCAAAACTACTAAGGTGAATGTGATTTTTAAAAGTGTGATTTTAAAAATAAATCACGTATTTCCACTTGCAATTTTCACCATCTGACAGATGAGCACTGGCACACCTGAACACTATGTGACTCCAACTCACACATGGCAAAAATCAACCTCTCCATAGCTCCTTCCACTCCCAGCTTCTGACGTACAGATCAAACTTCACTTTGTAGCTGGACTCATTATGAAAATTAAATGAAACCTCCTCACAGATGACGAGAGCAAAACTTTTGGTCTAGTCAGTGTTCTACAGGAACAGCAAAACTTCTGGTCTAGTCAGTGTTCTACAGGAACAGAAGAATCAGAGGAGTCTTCTTCAAGCTGCTCTCCGTGAAAGTCACACACAGAGCTTGGCAGGAATATTGTCCTCACCTGCTGAGCCTTCCTACCAAAGAAACGATTGCTGGCCAGGTGCCCAAGTTTACAAACATCTGCTCAGAAATTAAATCAGAAACCTAACTAAGCAAGGCACACTAGCATCTAGAAATGTGAATATATTTGCTTATTCAAGTAATAGGATAATTCTATAGAAAATAAGAGTGAGGCAGGCAGCCTTTCCCAACAGCGTTTTGGAGGCATAAAATGAACGTAGGCTCCCAAGTCAGAGCTAGGACATACAACCTCCTCAACAGCAGTCTCCTCAAATCTCCAAGGCATTGCAAAAAAATTTATTTAGTGACATGTTTCAGTTGGATAAAGCCACAAACTAACAGGTGTCATCACACACAGAACATGTTTATGAGACTACCTTTGGATTAAGAACTGTGTTCAGATCAAAAGAGTAGTCTAAAAAAAAATTTAAAAGTGCTTTGTAAGATAAAAGGACATTTTCCAGTAACAGGGAAGGGAGAGAAGATCCCACCAAGTCAGGAGACATCCAGTAAGAAGAGGACTAAAACTAAGCAAAGTCATTGCCACTCACTGATTTTGTATTCACAGAAAAAAGTATTCAGGAACACAGACAACTCACTTCGGTCACATAGTGGGCTTCATCCACAGCATATTTGTTCTTGAAGAATTCAGGGGGATGAATCCTTTGGAAAACAACAAAAAGAAACATTTGGGTTTAGCTTTGCTGTTATATTTAATAAGGCCACAGATAAAGAAATAATATTCTCTATTATCACAACAATAGAATCAGATATGAGGAATGTTTTAATAATCTTATCTTTGACTATATTTCTCAAAATAGGAGATTACAAAGAAAGTTGCCATGGCTACAAAAATCAGTGTGCTTTAATCCAGTCCATGCTTAGACTGCACGGTCTCCTCTCAACGAAAGTGTTTTTTTCCCACTCTATGCAAAACAGTTTTGTTAAGGACTTCTGCCATGCCACTTACACACAACTTTTCAATTCACCAAACTTTGGAAGTATGCGGAAATTACAAAAGACCAGTCTGCCCTGTGTTACATTCAAAGAATGAATAAAACATTCATTTTTTACCCTGGTAACTGCTCTAGCAGACTGAGGGCTATTAAGACATGGGCTCTGCTGCCTCTATTCCTCAGGACACCAGAGACCCACTCCTCTAACCCATCAGAGTGGGCAACTTTACATGTCCATGTGCAAAACGAAATCTCTTCTACTCTCTTCTGCTGATATCCAGCCAGAGACATTTTTCTAAAGGCAAGAAAAATGTGAAGGATCTGCTTGCAGTCAGTCCCTCCAGGGCTCTCCCGCTGGCTTCTGGACCAGTGCCTGTACTGTTGCTCATTCCTTCACTGTATGGTAGCAGCCAGTTATTCAGAAGACTTCAGTCCCTGATTATAATCTCCATCTCCCCAAAACTGAAATAAATACAACCTCTGTAATCTTGAAAATGTGATCTCATAATAATAATAATAATAATAATAATAATAACAATAATAATAATAATAACAATAATGATAAATTTCAAAAAAAGAAAAAAAGAAGAAAAAAATCACCCAGTTTACATCATTCCACAGAGTAAAGAAAACAGGAGGAAAAAAAACATGGCTGGAAGTGCTGGAGCTAGGAGGATCCCATGTATTTTGCTTCGTGAGCGACAGCAGGAGAGCAGGAGGTGCATGCAGGATCAAAGCTTCAACTTTGTAAACATTACAGAACAAGAGCACAAGACCATCTGGGGAAAGAATAAATGAGGCTGGAGGCCAAAGAGCATCACCAACCCTTGCAGTGAGGACCAGCAGAAGTGGTGAGACAAACAGCTCAGCACCTTGAGGAGCTGCTCCACCCCAAAGGCACGTGCCAGAGCTGCCAGCAGTACTAGGAGGCTGCAGCACTGCCTTACGCCAATTTTTTTAATCTTGTGTGCTCCTTTATCATTTACATTTCTTTATGCTCCAAACAATACTGGGCTGTGACATGAACAACAACATGAAATCGTTTATGGTTCTCAAGCAGTAAATCACAGATTTTTAAAAATTTATTATCTGTGACAATACTACTCAAAAGTAACACAAAACTATCTCATTATATGTTCCCTTTTGCAATACTCCTTCTGTAGACTCTTCCTACCAGTGACGGAGATTTCAAAGCAATTATCATTTATCTTTTCTCTCCAGCTTATTTCATATATAATTAAAAAACACCCACTGTATCCTCTTATCTTTATATACTCTGTATATTATAGTTCCCATACCTCCAACTTTTGGGTACTCCGTTTCTCCTACTTTATTCTTCCTTCATTCCTCACACACTGAAGTATTTTAATAATCCAGAAACATGATGAACAGATTTAGCACCTTCCAGTTTTGCTCTCTTTTACAGTTTTAACCAATTCATCTAGTATCAGATGAATCCCAACTGTAAAATCAGCTAATGTATGGCCAGCAGTAATTTATGGTAACGTATGCTCTTTACAGCAATACATCCAAAGCACCTTTTTATAATTAGCTGCAATGTTTAAATCAAAGAACTGTTTAATGTAAAATAAATATTTCATAAAAGTATACCCACAAGTGTGCTGGATTTTATAGACTTCATTTAATGCAGTTAAAGTAAGAATAGGTCTCATTTTCCATCACCCCAATAAGAAAACTTCTTTCTTTTCACAAGCTCTTTCTCAACTCCTTTTTTGTTCTTGTTGTTGCTAGTTGCCTCTTATAATTGTGTAGCCCACAGCACACTGCTGCGAATTTAATTCTTGGGTTATGGGTAATATTAATCCGCTCCAGCTTTAATCTCTCCAACATCTCTTTCTATGTACACTATGACTCTTTTGAGGAACAAAAGTGGCTCATCATTCTCTCAAGGCTAAGGAATTTTTCTCTCCGAGAAAGAGAACAGCAGCTTCGCACAATCCTCCATCCTCTCTCTCAGTTGTTAAACTAGGTCATCTTTGAGAAACTTTCGACTTCATCACACCTAATGACAAGCTGCCACGATTCCCAGATGTGTACCTCCCTGCTCATCTTCTTGCTATCCCACTCAGAAGTCAGCAAGACTTTTAGCACGAGGTTGAGAGCCAGACTTCTTCTTCAGCTCCTCTCTGAAGCACTCACAGCTCTGCCTCAGTTCTTTTATGCAGTCATTTAGCACCTCCAACTAGATGGAAAAATAAATTCATATACACTTCCCACAAACTACCATCCCACGAGAGCGATGATGCTCCAGTGACGAAGCTGCCTCTCCTACTGGGAAGATTTCTGCTAAGACCAACTCTACTGCAGAACCACAGAGGTGCAAGGAAAAAGTGTACATGAAGTCTGTATTAGAGCCAAAAATTCTATGCTGTCACATATAGAAAAGCAGTATAGAAAGCAACCAAAGGTCAGGGAGAAAGAGAATCAAGAGAAGGAAAGCAGGCCAAGGGAGGCAATTCTGCCCCTCAGCCCTGCTCAGGTGAGACCCCACCTGCAGAGCTGCCCCAGCCCTGGGGCCAGCACAGGAAGGACCTGGAGCTGCTGCAGAGAGCCCAGAGGAGGCACCAGGATGAGCAGAGGGATGGAGCAGCTCTGCTGGGAGGAAAGGCTGGGAGAGCTGGGATTGTTCAGCCTGGGGAAGAGAAGCTTCAGGGTGACCTCAGCGTGGCCTTGCAGTAACCAAAGGAGCTACAGGAAAGATGGAGAGAGACAATTTACAAGGACATGGAGGGACAGGACAAGGGGGAATGGCTTCCAACTGAAAGAGGGCAGGGTTAGATGGGATACTGGGAAGAAATTCCTCCCTGTGAGCATGCTGAGTTCCTGGCACAGGTTGCCCAGAGCTGTGGCTGCCCTATCCCTGGAAATGTCCAAGGCCAGGCTGGATGAGGCTCTGAGCAACCTGGGATAGTGGAAGGTGTCCCCGCCCATGGTGGGGGGGTGGAACTCGATGATCTTTAAGGTCCCTTCCAACTCAGGCCATTCTATGATTCTGTGATCCTCAATGGAACCTTTCCATATTCTCTCTACTCTCTTCCATTTATTCCCCAGTTTAGTGGGGCTCAATGAAAGATAATGATGTACAACATGGTAGTTACTCTAAAAAGTACCAGTACAGAGTTCTTGAGCAGATACAGGGCTCAGTACCCATTTTTATCCAATTTGAATGCAAAACAGGCTACAGTCTAGCACTGATCACCATTGTCACAGGATATCTTCCATGAAATGCTCACTAGCATAACGAAAATCAGAAGTTACATTCAGTTATCCTAATTTCAAGTACATCTGATACTTCGCAGGGATGAGGAGTGCTTCTCTCTACAAATGACTCTCAATAAGCTAGAGTAAGTTAACTGGTTACAACTTTTAGGTTTGGCTTTGTCATTTGTAACGCTGCTACGGGCTGCCAGTTTCAGAATTCTGATTAATCACTGCAGAGACTACATGGAAAAAACGCCACAGCAAGCCATAAATTAATTAGAAGGATAACGCAAGTGGAAGAGATGATCACAGATATTATTGAATCATGTCTTTACCTATAAAAAAATAAACCCCAACTCTTTTGTGAACAGATGTGAACACAACAACCTAATTTTTACAGGCTTCAGGTAGGGGCTTGTGGTGTGCAAAATTGTTTAGATTCCCTGACAACACAACTTGGCAAAAACCCACAAAGAATAATGCATATCAGCCCTAAAAAGGCTCAATATCCTTTCTCTATAGTTTTATAACTCCAGCCAAGCAAATACCAGTGTTAATTAGAATTGTCAATAGTTAACTTCCAGAATAACAGGTAGTCATCATTTTATCTTACATCTTTAGCAACTCCAAACTCCTGGAACATGCCCATGTACACATGGCCAAGCATCTAGGCAAAAATCTGGCATCTCAGTGCATATGGCCATTAGAAAGAAAAGGTAAGAGTCCTGCACAGATGTTAATTTACATGAATATGGTCCTCATTTTTCTGATTTTCAGCCACAAAGGACCCCTTAAACAAGAGACTGTCTCTAGTTAATCACTTACAATTCATCCCAATTTCCGGTGAAAAAGCTTGAATTATTTTGAGTTAAACATTAAAGCTGTTTACTTTCTGCTGATGTTTCCCACGAAACTCCTCTCTCTTCTATGTTTTTCTACCCCATCTAGATCACCTACTTGGTTTTTTACTCTCAAGATTTTCACAGTGATTGGGCAATGTTGAAGATCGCCTAAAGATGTGAAGCTATGTTTTAAGAAGATCTGAATTCTGATACACTGCCTTATTTTAACAGCTATGGTTTTATTTAAGCACCAAATATTGAAGATTCATCCTTCAATGATAACGAGTGACAACTTTATTTTAAACAAAATTCTACTGAGGTAGCAATGGGAAAAAATAGGTGGGGAAGCAGCAGCAAAACTTTCACTGTAAAAATACAGTGTGAAACATTAAGTCAGAGAGTAAATTAATACCTTACAATAACTGTACTTCATTTCTCTTATACACATTTATCAAACACAAAAACCACCAGTAAAAGTGTAAGGGAGTATAGT
Organism: Rhagologus leucostigma; assembly: GCA_013397725.1. Classification (NCBI taxonomy): domain Eukaryota; kingdom Metazoa; phylum Chordata; class Aves; order Passeriformes; genus Rhagologus; species Rhagologus leucostigma. The sequence continues at coordinate 748,749 of VZTD01001444.1, read as the reverse complement.
ATTAAAAGCCAGTAATCATAGATCCCAGTCAGTTATTCATCTTAGTGAAAAAATCCAAGTTTAGAATAAACTTTTCCATTTGGTTTAACTAAATTCACAGTGGTACATGATGGCATGTTTAAAAACCAACATGCTTCACCAAATCACACCAGTTCAGATTTTGCCAGACCACAGTATTAGGACTGGCTCCACTTTGATGTGATCCTCAAACAGGAATATAACACTGACTTCTCTGTTTATCCATCAGTAAGATGAACAGCTATGACAGCTCTGTATGTCTAGAAATACACCAAAAATTTATTTTAAAGCTTTTACATATTTGGACAAAATTCAAATCACAATTTCTTTGCAGTAGTTTATCAACCATATTATGTTTCCACTTTAAACCAAATAAAAACTTGGTCTCATTGTCTAAAAACATTTTAAACCTGTTGTTCATTATACTGCACAAGAAATCACAACACAAATCTTAAGAGATCTGTACAAATTTGACATTACTGTAAGAATTCCATTAAGCAGCATTTCTTTGTATGCTAAAGGACTCTGGAGCAATAGCCTTGTAATACCAACATGATAAAAAGTGTTCTAGTTTTCAGAACTGTATTCAGAAGAGAGGTAAAATGAGATGGATCTAAATCACAAATGCCAAAGAAAAGCTGTGAACAGAATTTGTAACAGCTGATAGCTATTCCTGAAAGAAACACATCTAAGCCAACTGCTAATATATTTGCAGCCTAATTGCTGATATACATGTATATGCTTTCATTTGCATCTAAACATTTGTCCAAACTTCAATATACTTAACACTTATTCCTAAAGGTTGCTTTGTATTTCCAAGTTTCAATGCTTCTAGGGCAGATTTTCAGTTTTTAGTTTTTACAGTGGATCAGCTCTAAAATGAAATTCAGCTTTTCCTGAAGTGGTCCGATTTAGCTTTTCTTCAGCATTTCAGTTGGAGTTCCCAGTTCAAGATTATTTATCTTACTGCATAGCCTAGAATGTAAAATATTCATGTAGGAAAAAAAATATTCCAAATGGTATGTTCACTACGAATATTAAACAAATTATACGCCTTTAATGTTAAGATTTGAATGGTTTCAGAGAATTCCTTAAGTCCTCACATCTGGCCTTGTTTGTGTTTTGCAGCTATTCTGAAAGAAGGGTGTCTTACTCCACTGTTACACATAAAAGAAAGAAAGAGGTGTAGCCTACCATAAGCACCAACGTGATGAAGCTGCTCTTCTGCAAAATGAAATATTAATTTAATATCAAATGGCACAGACAGCAAAGCAGTATTCCGGATGGCTGACCACACATGCTATCACTGAATGTATATTAGGGCAAATAATGAGAATTACCTACAATTTCTAATCACAGTATCTGGCTTTAGCAAAAAAAAAACAAAAACAAAAACCAACCAATCAACCAAACAAAAAAAACCCCACCAAAAAACCTCTAACCAACCAACAAAAACCAACAGCATTAATTCGATGTGTTTTTTAAAAAGGAGCAGTAGGAATCTCAAAATAAGCAGTCAACGACCATTTTCAGGAACTCCTAGTATGTCAAGGCAGAGGACAGCAAGTACTGACACAAAGCAACATGCCATGCTAAAGACTCTCTCCTACAATTAAAATACAGATCCACAAGTCTTACTGTCTTTCGGATCCACGGCTCCTGGTAAATACCAGAAAGTGATATTCTCAGAACCAGTAATTAAAAGTAAGAATTAACATAGTTGGAACAAGAACAGAGTAGACCAATAACAAAGACTTCTACACAATAATGTTCAGGGTACAATACTCTCTTAATAGGTTCTACAAGTTTTATTGCCTAAAATACATGAAAAATTGTCCAAGTTTGTATCACAAAATCAGGAGAGGATGATTCTTGATGCACTGAGACAGAAATGCTAAAACTAGTGAACTTTACAGTAAAGCTTTCGGTTTCTTCCATTCAACCTTGACTTTCATATTCAGAGTAACAGATATAAAACACCACTTTATCGCAAAATCACTTTGTCTTCAGCAAATTAAATGCCTACATTATCCTGCAGATAGTGCCTGTACGTGGCACTGCAGCACGCACACGCTTACTGCCAGCAAGTCACGGCATGAATTACATCACATTTTTCCTCACTTAAATGAGGGAAAGCACATGCACAAGGAGAAAATTGGACAAGCATAATCTTCATCAAATGAAGTTCTACACAGTCAACAACTCATTTCTCAGTCCTTGCTAGAATGGGCTTAAAGCAGAGTAAAAGTTTCAGAGAGACTGCAGATAGAATAACAACCTTGGCAAAATTTGAAGCAGAAGAACAGAAATCCATCAGAAAACGTAGAGCTGAAAGGGGAAAAGGGATGCAAAAGCAATGTTTTAATGCTGTCACAGATTCACCAATAAACTCCCTTCTCATTACAATATCATCAAGTTAACAGATGGCAAAGCATTAACCAAACCAGAGGGTGTCAAGAACTGCTAGGAAGAACAACACAGCACACTTTACAAGACACCAGCAGATGTTCCTGATTTTGTCCAAAAGGATGCCATCACCTTTATATTCCAAAGGAATTTCACTATCTCAAACAAGAAGATTAAAAGGCATCAAGCTAGATTTAAAACAAAACAGTACTAATGGGCTTGTTGGTATCACAGACAACCTCCAGCAATATTTTGACTACCTTAATGGTATTCCCTTTCCACATTTCTCTAGATTACGGCTATGTTCTTTGAAAGACAAAACTACGTGCACACATGTAAACTCAGACTCCTTGCTCCTTTTGACACAGTCGACAGTAAGATGGATTCTGAGAAAATAATGGACTTTAAAAGAAATCAAGCTAACAACTAAAGCTGATCTGACTGGAAAACAAGCAGGACTGTAAGAGAAGCCCCATCTGTGTGAGGGGTAGAAGAGTAGAGTCCACAAGCATGAATGCGGGCAACACAAGGCGCTGGGTATGTGATACTGGACTTCCCAGTGCGACACACAGATCATGCAGAATCACAATAACTAGGAGCAACAGTACAGGCCATTTGACTTAGGAAATCAGAAATAAAGTATTGAGGAGAATCTCACAGTTAGTCCTAGTAAAAGCCAAACACTGACCTACCTATTTCATCTGCTTCAAGTATACAGTCTCACTGCTCCTGCTCAGCTATTCCCACTACAGCCATTCCCAAAAGATGAACAGTTCTTTAGACTTTCTATAAATTCTACCTCAAGCAGCAGTGTTTCAATTAGACATTTAAGAGCAAGAGCTACCCAACAAAAACACAGAAAACTTGCAATTGGTAACCTTTGCTTTATTTCTCTCTGCAAATAAAATTCTTCTTTGGAGTAAAGGGCTCTATACAGAGAGAAGTGTGACTACAGAAATGTTTACAAACTGAAATCCCTGAAAGATTTCTTGTAGCATTAAACTGATGACAAATACTCATTAGAAAGCACTCTTCTTAAATAAAAAGAGCACAAGAATTATAGTGGTTAAGTTATTAAGTGTAATTTCTAGGCCACTATATAGTAAACGTTCCACTCAAACCCTGGTCTCAATTCCTGATTCTTAACAAAGAAAGTTACATACCGAATCTGTCAACAGCAGATGTTTTGCTTGTACTTTGGAAAAACACCAATAGTAGAGGGGAATCAAGTAATATTTAATATCCCACACATGAAAGCACTATAGCAAGCTCTGGAACATGAGTAGCATGTCTTACAGCTCCCATATTAATCAATAACAGAATGAGACAAAGCAGCACTGATTTTTACAGCAGCATTAGATGACCTGAACAACTTTAAGAAGGAAAAGGATGATAACATTCCCATTTCACAACTTGTAAGGAAAGCTAAACCACAAAGAAATTAAATGAACTTGACACAACTCAACGGGCACAAAGAAAAGAGAGAACCTACCCTTGCACACAGTGCCCTATCCACTACGTCATGTTGCCCCTGCCAGATAAAGAAGTATCTGGTGTCCCCCAGGACTGGGGTTGTGGCCACCTGCTCTGACTGCCAGAGCTCCAGCAAGGGGTACACAGCAGTAAAACACAATCTGCCTGCTTCACACTCACTTTTAGCTTTTACAAAGCATTAATATTAATGATACATTTCTCTAACACATTTTAACAGAACAGTTGGGTTTGTTTTTTGTTTATCAACAGAGATCACACTCTTTCAGAGAGTCCTTCCTGTGCATACAAGTCGCAGGGAATAAAAAACCTAAGGAAAACAGTTAACATCAGGAGCTAAGAATATGGAATTCTGGAAGGGCAAGAATAGAGGAACCACTGTAGGTATTTCACTTGAGATTTTTTCACTGAAGCACCTTTCCTAATGCAGGGCAACAAGAAGCAGAGCTCTGCCCTCAGGCTGGGAAGTGGCACAGCAGAAGGCAGTGTAGAGGTGCAGAGCCTTGTTGGAGCACTGCTGACAAACCCCCACGGACATTTCTTTTGCTGCAGCTCATCTTCCTACCAGCAGCAGGTTTTTTGTAGAAAAAACACAGGGCACATCTGATTAAAAAAACCCCTTAGATTCTCTGATATTTCAAAATGTTATCGGGAGTTTATATCACTGAACTCAGTACTCCTGGTAGCACATTACATAAAGTATAAAATAAGAAATGCCTGGTGGGAGTTATCAACATTCCCTGTCACACCACAGGAATGAGACGTGCTATCTCATTCTGTGGTTTGAAGCCACATCCGGATATTAAAAAACTCTGGTAGAGCATCGTCAAACAGATCTGCTCAGTGCTGGTTCTTTTCTCAATATGCCTGAATCAAAAAGAGGAGAGGAAAAAGAAGCACTTTAACACTTACAAAACCACCAACTGGAGCATTCACTTAAAGGTGTATGCTGGTAGAGATGGCCAATCAATGCACCGATACAAATTGCTATTACAGTTTCAAGCCTTCTCAAGAAGAAACTTAAGCTGTTTAAGAAAGCAGTAAGACAGCAAAGATTTATAAAAATAATTACTGAAGTAAAATTCATGAAAACAATACACATTCATCCCAGACCAAGCAAGGCTTGTGGACAGTGAGAATAGTGGGACAATGACTAAACTGAGCATTTGATCAGTGCTTTTAGAGAAAACAATTGTCAGTAAAGTGACAAGAACACTCCAGACATTAATTATTCTGAAAAAGTAATTTTCATCCACAGAGAAATTGTGCAGCAGGCCCATGGGATTCTCAAGAGGTTTAACAAGACCAAGTGCTGGAGCTGCACCTGTGTTGGGGCAACCCTCGGGATCAATCTAGGCTGGGAATGAACAGGTCAAGAGCAGCCCTGGGAGAAGGACTTGGGGATGCTGGTAGGTGAGGGCTGGCCCTGCCCCAGCTGTGTGTGCTGGGACCCAGAAACCCCTGTGCCCTGGGCTGATCCTCCAGTGTGGGCAGCAGAGGATGGTGGGATTCTGCCCCTGTGCCCCACTCAGGTGAGACCTCACCTACAGAGCTGCCACCAGCCCTGGGGCCCAGCACAGGAAGGACCTGGAGCTGCTGCACAGAGACCAGAGGAGGCAGGCACCAAGATAATTAGAGGGCTGGGAGAACGGGGATTGTTCAGCCTGGAAAAGAGAAGCTTCAGGGTGACCTAATTGCAGCCTTCCAGTGCCTGAAGGAGCCAACAAGAAAGATGGAGAAAGTCTATTTACAAGAGCCTGGAGTGACAGGACAAGGGGGAGTGGCTCCCAACTAAAAGGGAGCAGGTTTAGCTTACATATTAGAAAGAAACTTTTCCCTGTGAGCATGCTGAGTTCCTGGCACAGGGTGCCCAGAGAAGCTGTGGCTGCCCCATCTCTGGAAGTGTCCAAGGCCAGGTTGGACGGGGCTTGGAGCAGCTTGGGACAGTGGAAGGTGTCCCTGCCCATGGTGGAGGGGTTGGAACTCGATGATCTTTAAGGTCCCTTCCAACCCAGGCCATTCTATGATTTTATGAAATACAATAATAAATGAATGGGGAACAAGAAATGGGAATCACTGTACCAGGGAGAGAACTGGAATCATGGAAAATAAGCAGCCTGGAGAATTGCACAAGTTAAGTCTCATCAATCAAAAGCCCAGCTTTATTGTGCAGTTTTGAAAGGATCAGATGAAGGGTAAAGCAACAGATGTACTACCTGAATAACAGTAAAATATTTGACAAAAATCTCTCTCAAGACTGTTTACTCTCCAAAATCAATTCAAATTGGCTTGGACAGAAACACTACAATGTAACCTGAAAGCAAATAACTAGTCATAATAAAAAATGGAAAGCCTAAAGCAGAAAATAAAAATAAATAAATAGATAAAAAGATGAGCATTTCCCGGGCTGGGAAACCCTCCAACTGCCACACTGAAAAGTGCTGTGTCAATTTAGACTGATGTTCCCAGAAGTTAAAGCAATAAACTGCAATGGACTGCAAGTCTTGATTAGTGGCATAGTGCAAAGCTTGAAATTAGTTCTGACACTACTCAGAAACAGAACTGAGTATGTTTGAGATCCACAGAGGACATTTCCAGGTGCAAACCTTTCAGATAAACCTCAATGCCAATTGGTATAAAACAGTAGTAAGATGACCTAAAGTGATTAAAATCTGGGGCTTTTTTTAAACAGCAAAATAAAGATTCAGTGGGTACTGGGAAGGAGAAAATTGCAGTAAAAGATCAATACAAGAGACACAGAAAAAGAAAAGCATATTTCATTTTAGAGAAAAAATTACAATAAAAAATAGCAGGAGATGGCAGATTAGTTCTGAAGGTAAAACCAAAGAACACATTGCTATGGAGCAGGCTATGGAGAAGAGGACCTGTATGCCCTACTTAATGAAACTTCTGTAGAAGACGTCTTTCATTCCTGCAAAATGTACATTAAGAAGAGCAATTAAGGTAACCTGGGGTTCATTCCCTACAACCCCCACACACACTCCACTATCTTTCCAAAGAGCTGTCTCCACTGTCAGCTTCCTCTCTACAGACCTTGCCCTCTCGTCACCAGACCAAGGGTAATTAATGCACCAGTCTCCATCATCATGATACAGTCAGATAAACATACCATGCTGTGCACGATTTAGTACCCACAGTTATTCAAATACAAATGCCACAAATCTCACCAATCTCCATTAAGAAGAAGAGATCAAGAAATCAATTTCCTAGCTTCTAATTTTTACGGTCACAAAAAGTCTATATGAAAAAAAATGGTAAAAGCCCACACAGACTGAGAGGCTACTCTCTTTTACAAAAGTGTTAAGGGGAAAAAAGCAAACAAACAAAAAAACCCAACCATATACTTCTGCATTTTTTTCAAAAGGCAGTAAAACTACTCAGCTTTGCTGATGTCAGTCAAGTGTGATCACCAAAACCAAAGGCTGATTTTGGTTGTAACCTACTTAAAATTTATGACTGTTTTAAAGAGCTTCCTCGTTAGGTCACTGAGAAATAACTAACATTTGCAAAACATTTCACTGTGCTTTATTACAGCTCCAAGTGCTACTCCAAGGTTCAACTTTGAACACACAGATAGCTTTCAATCAAATTCATGGAAAAACATTACTTATAGTGGGTGCAATGCTGGATTAAAGCTGCAATACTTCCCAGTCATCTAGCAGAACTTCAGAGAAAACACAGGAAATCACACCATTAATTAGGCACCACAGTACTATTTTATTGTTCGGAACCATTAATACATTTAATATGTATTTCTAAAGTTAGAGCGTGAAAGGGTTAAATATTTTTTGTCTTCCCTTAAAAACACTCTATGTGCAAAGGCTATTAAGTTATTTTGGCATGCTCTCCACATAAAGCAGCTGCTATACAGTATGTTTTACTTTATAAAATATCTTTAATCAGCACACTGACTAGTACTGTCATTTATAATTAAGGAGGTAAATGGCAGGTGCAGCATTAATTAGCAAAACTGAAGTCTTTGTGAAGACATGCAGTCATACCAACTTAATGCTTTCTAGGAACAGAAATGATTGCTAACAGCTTTGTTGCACCACAAACTTGACTTGACTGTGCCAAGAAAGAGGGGCATTTACAAAACAGTTACACTTCTGAAGCCTTTACTATCCTATACTACCAGATTCATTTCTTAAACTCTTCCTTCTGAAGTTAAAAATAGAAAAATACTCAGCAGCAGAAAAGCCGCCCACTAAGCTCAGAGTCATTCTCAGAGTCTGTGTTTCTGCCTTACAAATGACAGAGGGACAGGGGCAGAGGTACAGGTCAAGAGACAGGCAAAGTGGTTCTTTTACTTGAAAGGGTTTTTCCAGCCAACAACTAAGAAACTGGCTGGCCCAACATCTGGAGAAACGCCCACACCCATAACTTAAAAACAGAGCAATGTTGTTGCGATCCCTTCCAGGAACTTAGGATCACCAGTTCTACAACTACCCTCGTAACAAATCTGCAACTGCCACCTTAAGAGGCTGTGGGTTTTCTGGAGAAGGTCCATAGTCTGCAAGCTAAATTAAATCTCTCCTTCCTTTTAGAACTGCAGAGGTTATTTTGGCTTGATGGACTTCTGAAAGGTAGCCTTACAACTATTTACAAATCTTCAGAGTGTACACATTCAGCATAAAGTCCTAGCAGACAGGTAACACTTCCAAAGTGGTAGTCACCCTCAACACCAGTACTGCTTAGTGCTGGGCTGTGGGCTGACCCCAGCCCAGGGTGGTGCGTCCACCATCTCCACGTCCACCTGTTCTGCAGAGTCCCCAGGCACCACCTCAGCATCCAGCACCACTCATAAAAACAAGTGCAGTGGTGAGGCTGGAAAAATTACAGTGTTCATGGTCTCATTCGTAAACTTCTGGTCTGCTGATCTCCAAGCAAACACTCTCAGACACTGCACTGGCTTTGGCCAAACTAAGACTGCAATTTGAATGGAGTCAAGAAGCCCCATTTTTGTATTACTCCAAGGCAAAAAGATTAACCCTTCTGAACGACACATTACCCATGCTATGCTTCAGAAGCAACTCAAGTATGTGTTCTTCTGAAGTGAAGGCACAACAGTACATCAAATGATACATTTAGTAATACAGCAGTGGTAAAACTGTAGTAAAGAGCCTTTTGCTTAATTTTAAGAGAATGTGTTTCTGCCTAAATTCACAGATTCCCACATCTGTCTTAAATAGAAACCAGTATAAACACCACGTGAAGCAACTCCACCCTGTGCTATGAACTAGCAGACCAGCTGCAGACCTCTGTAAGATACCAACCTCACAAATACCACACAAAGCATTACATTGATTTGTGCTTCACTGATGTTAAATGACTGTTGCTTCAGTGGGGAGGTAGTGCCTTCCACGGGCACAGCAGTAAGCACTTCCAAGGCAAACTACAGTAGATAAACCACAGTGGATGGAAGGCATACTTATTTGTGCTTTTCTTTCAGTGCTAATTTTGACTTAAAATTGAATCTTCTGGGAAGGAACACAATCCCTAGCTGTGTGCAGTACCCACTGCCAACCAACTTATGAAGCAGAACCACTAGTGACTCACAAATGAGTTATTCATCTATCCTCCTTCTGACAAGCAGAAAAAGTACATGACCACGGCTGACAGAAGAGAAAACAAGATTCAAACAGAGAGATTCAGGAAGGGTAAGGAGGAGAATTTACAAAACAACAAAGACCATTTGTTATACTCTACAAGAAGACACAATGACAATAAACCACTTTTAACTAGACTTGTAATTCTGTAAATGGACAGGTAACAAGTGCTGCACAAACAAATCAAAAAGGCCACTAGTTATAAACACTACAATATTTTGTTTAAGAATGCAAAACGAGATGCTGGAATTTCAATAATATTTTTAAGCTTTTTTACATTAGGCACAATCAGTGTGGGTATGAAACAGCTGTTTTGAACTAGCAGAAGAGAACTTAAGGGTAGAAAAAAACATTGTCTGTAAGTGGGAACAAGCACCAAGTGGGAACAGATTTCAGAGAGTACACATGGGGGTTAGAGAACCTGCCATCCCAGACAGGTGCGGCTCGCAGCTAAAATATTTCAGACAGCAGTATGCAGATTTTTATGCCATCACGATTTCAGTCCCCAGACAGGTCTGAGACAGTGATATTCATATAAGCTCTCTGAGAAGACAGCAGCCATGCCCTGCCATATGGTCTGGCACAGTTCAGCACACGGGATCAGTTACAACTGTTTTCCTTTTCCCAAAATCAGCATTAAAATATAAAGTGATAGCTTCAATTAGAAGCGAAGCATCTTGTCAAAAGTTTAAATTAGAAGCAACCCAATGCTCTGAGACCATGTAGATGATACAAAAATTTACAGTTTGGTAGAGGGTATAAATACAATTAAGACTGAGAAAATAAATGAATGCATAAATAAATCAATTCCTCCACTACTATGGCACTGTGCAGTATTTACTACCAAGGTAGATGGAGAGACATTTATGGCATACTCACAGAATAGCATTAAAATCACATTTCCCAATCTGTGCGTTAATTTAAAAAAAAAATATCAAAAATATCAAGGCTAAACTACCTTATGCCATTCAAAAAGCTTCATTAGCTAAGGCTGCTGCAAACGGGCAAAGCAGCTTGAAAAAGCCTGCTTTATTATTCAACTTCCTTGGGCTTAACACAAGATACTGACTTTTCTTTATGGTTCACCTTCATCTCAGAGATACAATGAAATTCACGGGTTCCAATTCTAAGGGTATTGTTTTCCAAATGGTGGTGGATCATTTCATATCACATGATCAATATCAACTGATCATGTTTTGTATCTTTGTATATATCACTCTATGTACATGTCATTCACACTGAACGATTTGGTGGAATCTGATTAAAGGACATAGCATTGGAGCTCTACAGACAGTTAGCTTATATGAAGTACTCGGATACACTGGAATGCAGTTAAAAGATAAGTCTTACTTTCCCATCCAAACAGCATAGCTTTCAGGGAGTTGTGGAACAAAAAGCATAGATCTTCCAGTATCAACATCTACTGCTCCAAAGCAGCCTGCTTCAGTTACTCCAAAAGTCCAGTGAAAGTAAGATTCCTAGGTTAAAACAAAATATATTCTTAGAAGAAAGACCTCACTTCTAGCAGCTCTAAAAATACACTACAGTACATATTAATTCCTATTTCCACATATCTGGAAGAGGTCTCTCTTGATTTCGGAGGGGGACAAGTGGTTTAGGTCTAAACGTTTTCAGACTGGTTAGTTTTAGGTTAGAATAATACAAATCTCTTTGTTAGCAACTGGAAAGGATCAGGGATTAATAAGCTACCATAAACAGGTTAACTCAGCACAATAAACATACACAACACATAAAAATACATTCTTCCAATCTAGAATTACGGAATGTATTATCAGGGAGAGACAATCACATCACAAGAGACAAGGCAAAAGCAGAGTGCAGCTTAATTGGATTGCAAAGGCAGAGTGCTGAAGTGAAAACTCAGCCTTCCCTAGAGAAGAGGAAGCTGCACTAGGAACAGCCCTTAGCCAAGAGTTATTTTAAGAACAAGCACGCAAACAACAAAACACCTAACAATACAGGATTTAAGTTTGGTAAGGACAGACATATGCTCTAGTGCCCTGAAAGGTGCATCTCCTCTAAAACCAGACTAATAACTACATTAAGATACGCGCTATCTAAAGTAGAATTTACTGAGTTTGTGTCTTCATAACATACAACAGCTCAATTAAATTCACAAAACAAAGTGCTGCAGAAACCATGCAGGGTATGGGATATGCATAATTTGAGTTCTTTACACCAACATCTCCAGAACTTGTTAAGGCCTATTTGTGACAGAAGAACACATAGATACATAAGGAAGAGTCTAATTTAAGAAGACACATATTGTAAATTCCAAGAGATAGGCTGCTGTTCTATAAAACCATGAAATATACTTTTCTATTAATTAATTCAGTTTAGGTTGTTTTTTGGGTCGCAGACAAGATTGAAAGAATGAAGAAATATTCCACTGCTGTCTTCAAGATTAGATTCAAACACTGATGAGCAGTAAGGCCTTGAACAGGTTTAGGCCCTTTAAACGAGACAATGAGCCTGCACTAAAGCACTGAAAGTGAGAGCAACTCAAAGCATGAAGAAGCAATGTTATAAAGAAGCCAATTTATTTAAGTGAAGCAAGACAATGCACATCTGAGAGATAAAGGGAAAATAATTTAAAATCACTTAAAAATTCATGCAGTTGAAGAGAGCTTCTCAATTTGAAGTTTTGATTCAGCTCTTACCTGGCGAAACACAATACCAGTATCAGTACAGTATCTCTGGGTTTCTTCTCCACCCTGCAGCAGAACAATTGAATTCTTCTGGACATCCTTATTCTGTCTCAGGCGTTCACACAGTCGTCTTCTGTTCAAGGCAAAGAGCGCTACAGGCACTTTCAAAGTCTCATTCCCCAGCCAAAAGCAGGGTCTAGAAGAGATTTTTTTTAATTGACAATTAGTGGCAAAGACAGTGGTTAGCACAATTTAGATGCACAGTGTTCATTACTTTCGTTTGGTTCAACTCTGCTAAGAAGAGGCTCATCACTCACGGGGAAGAGATGATGTACACAAGCACTGCTCGCAAGCAACCATCAAACATTGCTCACACAAGTACCAAAGGAAAAAGATGGCAACAGCAGACAAGGCCGGCTGCAGCTACAACCCACAGCACGTGATTCATTACATCCCTTTAGGTAACACAACACAAAGTGACTACAGCCCGTGTCAGCTGAGGAGAGGCAAAGCAGGAGGGAAGAAAATTAGTTCTGAGTTGCTGAAAACAGAAGTGGAAGTTTACATTAAGTCTAGCAAACTTCAGCAAGTCCTTCTGGGAAACCTTCAGCTGCTGAAACAGGGAGTGGAGAGAAAAGATGATGGATAGCAGACACAGGACAGCAGCACTTCCCATACTCACACAGGATCTGCAAATCTCTTTTATATGTATGTATATTTATTCTTGCATGCACACAAGCAGCTTCAGCAGGTGACTGAACTCAAACACATGGCCACAGGAGCATATATTGGGTACCACCACTTGTCCCTAAGGTGGCACAAATGTGCTGAGACAGCTGAGAAAGTTTCTGAAAGATTGTACTCAACAGAGCTGCAACTGTGAGGATACAGTTTAAAAGCAGAGAGTTTGCTGTTATTAAGTCATTTTAGATGTTGAAAGTACTTCAAAAATATGTGGCTGATTCAGGTGATTTGTTTCAGGTCCGTAAGTGCACTTTCTGGAGCTTTACCAGTAGAAACACTATAGCTTTTGTAGGATATGGAGCAGAAGGAGGAGTTTAACCAGATGATATGAGAAGAATCTAAAAGCAGTTTGTTTTGCGGGTGGTTTTTTACGCTTAATATAGCAAAGCTGTGCTTTGGAGCTTCAGTATTAGAGATGATCAATAAAATTTATCCATAAAATCCTATGATTTAGGTCAAATTTGTCCCTCAACCTCAGCTTCTCCAAGACTGACTGGATGGTCACTTTCTACCAGCTACGCTTTACAGGAGATGCCAGAAAGGTGCAGTTAACTTGTTACTATGTTAAGATGACAAGAAATGAACCAACCACCAAAGGACTTAACCTTAGAGGAGCAAAGCTCCACGTCTTAATTATTATATAGCTTTCATAGGCAATCTGAAAGGTAACCTTTGATTTATAGCTGCATAACCCCCTAAAAGACTTTATCAACCTCAGAAATGTAAACCCTATAATTTCCTACTGCAGACACAGCATAAAAGAGCTAATAAAATATTTTATTTTACTTGCTTCTAACTACTTGATATAACAGCGTAAGTAATTTTGGAAGGTAAAAGACTGCTCTTGCTAATCCAATTTTCAAATTATCTGCTTAGAAGTTCAGCTGATGGTGCACAATACCCAAATGTGTTTATATTTATTCCTTCCCACACACACCTGACAACTCAGCACCAAGGCAGGTGATCATCGCAAGAGCTGCAGACTACCTATTGCAGCACATCAGCATAGCCTGGAAGCACAGCATAAGCTTTTGTTTTGGGGTACCCATGCCTGTAGGAAGAAGGAAGCAAGTTCATAAAATCCTAGCAAAAGCTACCAAAAGTTTTAAGTCAGATAGTGAACCTTACACTAAAAACAGGCAAGGCTTTCCAGGTACAAAGCTGTGGCTCAGTAATTCAGCAATGCACAAGAGGCTGAAAACACTGTTCTCCAAGCATGATCATCTCTTGGAGTAAGTACATGCAAGGGCCTGGAAATCATACGCTCACCTTAAGGGACATTTATAAAAGGGAGGAGAGAACATTATCAGATACCATTATACCATAGGTTGCTCTCAGATTTTTGTATCTGCTGATTAAAAAAAAAAAAAACCAAGCAGAGTCTGTAGCACAGCCTGTCTCATGTCTTGCTTCAAAGGAAGGAAGAAAGTGACCTTCACTGCAATTTTACTCGTTTCACAAGTTTGGGGATCATCTGTGATTTAAAGAAAAAAAGAGAGAACTCTGACCTCTCTCCTCCAGGCCTATTCCTACACCCTGGAGCTCATAGGAACCAACTACAAAGGCACATTTTTATTTCCCTTAAGTCTACTATTAATGCTTTTGCTACACTTAAAACCTTTGACAATCCAAATGAGACCCAAGGAAAAATAATTATGTCAAGCAGCAATTCCTACCAGTAGTTTTACTAAGCCACTTTAAGTCTGCCTTTTACTGGGATCTTAATGCTAAAGCTAAAATGCATTCTAGTGCAAAATGACAGTTCTTCTGCACGTTTTCTCTAAGTGAAAGCATGTTCTTCCTTGGACATAACAGATCCCACTTTCCCTGTCTGGCACAATATGATGGCACAATATGATGGCACAATATTAATCCACAGCAGAACATGGCCTCTGCAGTTGTTTTGGACTGGTACAGTTTCTTTACAGGCATGGCCTGGGTCCCTATTCTAAGGCTGCTGCAGAAATCACAACAGCAGAGCACGCTGGACCCTGCGGCAAGGGCTGCAGGGCCCGAGGGCTGGGCTGAGTGTTGCTGCAAATCCTGCTCTGTTCTCAGGTTCTCTGCTGAGCCCTCATGTTAATTCATACCTCAGCATGAGCTTGCCAGGCAATACACCTACTTTCACAACTGGAATTCTGCAGAGAAAACCAGCTAGGTTTTAGAGAGAATATTCAACTTAGAGGAGTTTGCTTCCTCCACAGCTCTTGTTCTCTTTTTTCTCCTGCAAGCACCCAGATGGCACCCCATGGATGGACTGACAACATGGCAGAACACCCACAGGTGCTGCTTTGCCTGCAGAGATCCAGTCGCTTGGCACACATGAACCACGCACAAGCTCTCCACAGCTAACACAGGGAGCTCTTTTCAGAGACAATACTGAATTTAAGTCTTACAAAAAGCTGTATGGCTGTACACCCAGCTTTCCATGGCAAATAAAAATTGGGAAAGAGAACTCTCAAAATACTCAAGATCACAAGAAAAAAACGTCACACATAGGACTAGCTGTTCGACAACTTGTACATTGAATGGGTACACGTATGTAACTGCCTCACACATGTATCAACCCTACAAATACACATGCAATTACAGTGTAAGCAGTGTAAAACTATGTTATTTGCCTTGGAACAAAACTGCCACAAAATTCTCTCTAGAGAAGAAACTACAAGCTTTTCATTTTGGTCCATGATCTCTAATCACTCAGTTATATACCACAAAACACACAAATTACAGAATCACAGAATGGGTTGGGTTGGAACAGACCTTAAAGATCATCTTGTCCCAAGTCCCTGTCATGGGCAAGGACACCTCCCACTCGACCAGGCTGCTCAAGGCCTTACACAGCCTGGCTTTGAACACTGCCAGGGCTGGGGCATCCACAACCTCCCTGGGCAATCTGTTCCAGTATCTTACCACTCCTACAGTTAAGAATTTCTTCCTAATATCTAGCCTATATTTCCCCTCTTTCAGTTTCTACCCATTACTCCTTGCCCTATCACTACAGTTCCTGATGAACAGTCCCCTCCAGTTTCCCCGCAGCCCCTTCAGATACTGGAAGCTGCTGTGAGTCTCCACACAACCTTCCCTTCTCCAGGCTGAAGAGCCATAATTTCTCAGCTTGTCTTCTCAGGAGAGGCACTTCAGTCCTCTGATCAACTTTGTGGCCTCCTCTGGACTTGCTTCAGCAGAATTATCAGAACTGAAGCAATACAACACATTGGCTGGTCCTTCAAGGTCAGTTTCTTCTGTTAGCACAAGGACTCCAGCATCTCCAGCCACAAACTCAACCCAAAATTCTCATGTAAAGTTACACATTTGATAAAGAAGTGTATTTGGTACAAGCACTGCTTTGTGGTGCATGCCTCTTTGAAGCTATGCAAGCCTCTGCAAATAAACCTTAGCCAGTGTCAAAAGTGGATACTTGCAAGAACAAAACAGGACAAGAGAAGCTCAGCTTCCTTGTCTTTTCCAGTCTGGTACCAGCATTGAACCACTGCTCAGAATGGTAAAGGCCTCCCACAGTAGCTGACAGTTCCCTGCTGGCTGTCACATACAATTTTTATGATCACTTAGGCCCAAGCTCACAGATGAGCTCTTTTATTTTATTATACTGCAAGTGAAATACAGCTAGGAACATTAAACTACATCTGTTTCTTTAAAGGATATTTTTCTTTTGCCTGGAGCTGCTGATTTTCAATGCTTATTTCAGAAGTTTTGTATTTTCAGAGAGCTTACATTTTGGCACTATATGATCCATCTAACATTTTGGATTTGTTGTAAAGCAACCACCAGAACAAACTGGTAACCAAAAACCCTATTTTATTTCTGGTTTTCCTACCATTTTTCAGTTAAGCTTTTGTACTTCTGGTTTTTTGAGCAGAAAATTCATGGATCTGCCATTTCTGTTCCACTGAGACCCCACAGACAGGATCCAGATTTCAATGAAGATGAGAAACCACTGAAACTACTTTTCAGTAAATTATCACTTGTTTGTTGACTATTTGTTTGTTTTGAGCAACAGGTTCATCAACGTCAGCCTGAAGCCTAAACAATTTTCAATGCTGTTTCCACACCCCATACGTGAAGCACAAGAGGCCCATGCTAACAGCAGCACAAGGAAATAGGCGATACAACCAAACAGTAAAAGTTTGGTAAAAGCAACTACGGCTGTTCAAGGTATAAAATGGGTATTTCGTTCAAGGCCAACTCAGTGCTCCTTGTAAAGTTGACAGCTTGAAGTCCCGGCGCCGCGGCCTGTCCTTCCTCCCAGCCCGGCCGAGGGTGGCCCCAGGGCGCCGAGCAGGCGCTCCCGGGGCGGGGAACGCCCGGACAGCGCTGGGGGCACCAGGCCCGGCGGGGACCCACAGGGCAGCGGCCTCTCCCAAAGACCCGGGTCACAGCCAAGCCCCAGCCTGACCCGCGTTTGCTAACTGTGGAAACTTCCCCCTTCGTTTTGATACAGTTGTAATGGCATCTTCTTACAGCACTGGAAGAAATGGCTGGATTTAGCTATAAAATGTGGGAGAACCCTTGTGCTAGGTAATCCAAGCCACCTTTAAGCATCACTTCCAAACCTAAGACAACTTAAAGGATAACCCTCGGCTGAGGCACTGCGAGCCGACCCGCCCGTGGGACCCTTCACAGCTCTCTCACCGCACAGCGCAAAAGCCGAAATCCTTTCGGGGATCCCCGGCTCCAGCGCACGCAGCCCGGCCCCAGCCTATGCCCTACCTGCCCGGCCCCCGCCGCCGGCCCGG
>VZTD01001444.1:707902-730932 GCA_013397725.1 Rhagologus leucostigma | reverse complement strand
CGCCGAGCTGGCACCGCACCGGCACACCCTGACCCGGGGGGTGTTGGCCCGGAGGATCCTCTGCGGCTACCCCCGCCCTCTCCGTGTGTGCTGGCTTCTAAAAAACAATTCCAGGCCTTGAAGCCAGTATAACATCATGTAAACACAACCTTTCGCAGGGATTGCTGGCCCTACCACTGACCTCGCTTAAAGAAATGGTTGCTCAAAAATCCACTTAATGTGCAGTTTTGCTGTAATCCCTGGAAAAGATGTTTTCCACCTGCATTTTGAAGTGGAGAAGGTGTTTAACAGTAGCCTTGGGGCATGGCGTGCTGGAGCCATCGCCAGCCCTTGGGCTTGCCCCACTCTGCTGGTTTTTTCCTATTCACACAGATTTCGTCAGAACTCAAAATTACTCGTTCTTGCCTCAAAATTACTTGTTCTTGCTTCAAAATTACAAGATACCTGAAGAAACTATCATAGTCCAGGGGTCACATGTCAAGTAACTCAATGCAGTTGCAAAAGCAAATACCCAGGAGCGTGAAACACCAGATGAGGAACGAGAGATTGGAGCTCTGCTCGGTGACCTGAATACAGGGTCCTCTGCTGTGTGCAGCAATAAAACAGCGTAAGTGCAGCTCTGGGCTGGCAGGTAACCCTCCCTCCCTGGAAAGGAAGTGTGAATCCTTGCTCTGGGGCTGCTCAGTAATGCCACTGCTCTGTTGATCTGGCACTGATCTCGAAAGTACTGTGATACCTGAAATATTTGGCTACTGCACACGGAGGGTCTGCTTCCACCACAAACGCTCGGGAAAGAGAGGAATGCAGGGCAGCGAGAAGGCAGAGTATGATCATAAAATACATGGATCTTAAAAGTTCATGTGTGTTATGAAAAATCAGTGCACTGTTACTAAGACACATGCACAATTAAACCCTTTTTTCTCATTTGGTCATATTGTCCTCTAGAAGTCGCAAGAAAACTGCAGCTACTCATACACAGCTGGCTCTGGAGTGGTGTGTGAGAGCTGCAGGGCCGTCACAGGCAAAGATTGATTTCAGGAAGTCTGGATAGGAGCATGTAAATTGATAAAGCTAGAAAAGTCAAGCAGTCATTCTCTAGCTCTTTATGTTTTTATGTCCAAGAGTCAGAGACCTTCAGTACAAAATATAAAAGGAAAAGTTTCTTTCATGAACTGCACATTTGACAAGTAACAATATTGGGGTCCAGATTCATGGATAAAGCCCCATTTTAGAAATAATTGATAAGTTGTTGAATTTCAAGAAATTTCCTTCAGTTTTTTGCAGAATGAAAAAAAAAATTAATGTGAACTGTAGTGAAATATTTTACTGCTTTCAGTCCCCTAGAGGGGCTCCCTTCTGCTTAGGCTCCAGCAGAACCACTGGGAGGAGGCGGGGAAGCTCACTTTGCTTTTCCTTCTCCTCTCAGGACTAGAGAGAAAAGACTAAAGCCTTCAAGGCACTCTTCCAAATACTGTCATTAGTGGCTTTGGGCATTCTTAGTGGCTTTGGGCATTCGTCCTTTCCTGCTCCCCTTTGCCTACCCCTACAGTTGCCCTCTGTAAAGGTCTCCTGCATTGTAGTATCAGCTCTCTAAAATGGGTGTTCTGGGTCTCTGTCCTGTTTATTTCAATATCCTTCTTGGTCATTTTACCTGCCTTCCAAAAACAATCACCACATTTAGAAGTTACCTGCAGTGTATTAAATCTCAGCCAGAAATAAGGCTACATTCATTAGGGGAAAAAAAGTTATTACCTGGAATATCCAGTTCTTGTGTCTCAGGATTTGAAAGAATGAAACTCCTACACTGTGCACAACTTAAACCCATTTGCAAGGTGGCTATACTTGAAATGCCAGCCACAGGAATAACACTGGCTGCCAGACTGGGAGCAAGCCCAGCTTTATTGCACACATAGACAATTCTGATTCTCTCCATGCTGCAATTGACTCTGCAACTGAGAGGGGTAAACCTTAATATCTGAGAAGCTGAGTTTAGAACATTTCCCTCTACACCAAGGTTTGACTGACCATTACTGTCACTTATCTCCCAGTAGGACTCTCTCCGTGATCAAGAACATCCTCTCTCCTGCTGAAGGCCTGATTTTGCAATTCAGGCAGCTTCAAAATTCCCACTGTAGCAGTTTGGATGTACAAGAGATGCAAGACTGCAACATGTGATGGGATTCTGCACTAGCCCTCCGTATTTTGACTGTTCATACTGCTGTCCAGGCAGGATCTTAGAGTTCAGCACCATCAGTGCTGATTGCTTCTATTATCTCACTTGAAAAGAAATAATGTTAGGTTAATAAACTTCCTTTTATTACATGAAAATTACACAACTGTTGTGAATACAGGTCAAGGCATTTGCTCCTGGTTTTAGAGTACAACAGATAGAAATCCAAAGTTAGCAAGGACAGATGCAGTCCAAATATGAACTAGGGGAAAAGGAAGGATGCTGCAGCTGTAGTCACAGCATGTGCTTGGGGAGCACCACCTCTCCTGCCCTCTAGCCTAGAGTGGTGTCAAATACTGGAGCTAAATACTCTCTGACTGCTGCAGTGTCTGAACCTCTCTCCTGCTTTGGGAAAATGCAGTTGTTGAGAGACCAACTCATCTGGGACTGCCAGGAAGGATCACAGAGCCACACTGAGAACATGGTACCACAGTAAGAAGTCTCGAGCTGCCAGTACCATGACATGAAGTGGGGAACAGGGTCTAATGCACAGTGACTAAGGTCACCCTCCCTAGTAAATCCTTACCTGATATATGATTTCAATACAAGTTTCTACTAATTTTCTAAATATCTAGAAAGCTTCCATATCATACGTGCCACCACAAAAACAGAAATAATGGGAAATGCTGATTTATCAGCACAGGAATTTTTCTAAGTTCAGCTTGATCTGTTTTTCTGCTGATTATTCCTCCAAAATTTTGGAAGGTAGAACATTGCTGGCTGAAACACTCTGTGACCTTCTTCACTTGGATGGGGGAGCACTGGCTAGGCAAAGAAAAACAGATCTTGTACGTATTTGAGTCAAAGTCTTTCATACATTGTAGGATCAGCTGTTAGTCCAAAGTAATTATACAGACTGCTATGTTCAAATGTGTTAATACTGTGGAGTTTTTTAATAGAATCATTCTACAGGGACCCCCACTGCCTTTGTTTGATATAATGGCCATAAGTCTTTAATGTGGAATTAAGATTACAAGGTCCCTTCAAAGCAACAGATTGAACAAAAGCATCTGCCTTTGGCGTTTTCATCATGAAACGATTTTGAGTAAATTTTCCTTCAAGCACTAAATGCATACTGCTGTATTGATCTTTTGGATCTTGAAATAAAAGTGTGATTTTCCCAAAGCCTGCTTGAACTAAGTTATTATAAAAGACAAGTAAGGTAAAGCATTATATTGCCTCATTACTCTCACCATTGACTTTCAGTTAAGAGTAAGAAAATGTAGTATATTCAAAATGTGCCCATCAAGGATCACACAATCTAAGGTAGCTTCTCCAGCTATTGTTTGATCTTCACAAAAATATATAATTTTTGAGGGGTTTTTTTTAGGTTCATTAGTATAGACTGTTCCATTTAAATCAGTCGGCCCAGCAGTGTTTATAAGCTGCTGCCACAGAAACTACTATCTCATCAAAATGTATTAAAACAGCACTATCAAAACTGCGTCAAAAGCTTCCTTTTATAGAGGTTTGGGTTGTCAGGTTTTTTTAAGAATTAGTGGCCAATGTGATGTTCTCTGTAATGCTTCTCTAATATCTCTGGCAGCTTGAAAGAATCAATTTTTATATATTGCAACATATTGGTTTGCTTCAGTAAAAGGAGACTTCTCAATGATTTTTCAGTCTGTTTGCTCATATTATTATGTTTTTTGCTAACCCACAGGCCAGGAAGGCAGAGTGTGGACACTGAAAAGCTTCAGCAGAGAGATTTTCCAGCTTTCTGCTGCATTGTGAGAACTTTATGTTTCTCACAGAAACTATGAAAAACACTGCTACGGGTTTTTGTAAACTAATTCTCTATCTTGCACCTGGTGTTTTTTACCAAAGGATTGTTATGGTTTTCTGAGAAAAATATTTTCAAATGGGTGTTGTAGAATGTAGCCAATCACTCTGAGAGGTGGTGGGTCAAAGAACCAATAACCTTATGCCATCCTAGCGAACTAGGGGATAAAAACTCATCCATATATTAGTAAATAATTTCACTTTTCCTGAATTCTGCCTGGCTTGTTTCCCTCCGTCCTGGGTACAACAGCTACAGGCAGAGTATATGTCTGTCTGTGTGTCCTTTGCCTAGTGCCCACCGCCATGGCTCCTTTTTGGTTTTCTAAAAGTTGGGTGTACTTGTACTGCATTAAAAATGTGACACGAGTGCTGTTCAGCCATGGCTAATTGCCAGGTACAAGAGATAAGCCACTATCCTGTATGTCCTTTTTTATAACTGATACTAGTTAGTATGATAGATGAACATTTTTGTTTATTCTAAGTGAGTTTTAATGAACATACCGTAGTGCAATTTTGCAACAGTGGGCTTAGGACATGAATGTAGTCAGTATCACTGAAGCCTTATTTCCCCAACAGCATCACCAAAGTTACAGCAGGCACCACCTCTGAGAACAAAATTCCTTCACATTACTCATGATCTGCTTCTTCGGCATTTCTCCCTTTCAAAAGCACAGCCTCTTTCTACAATGGGGAGTGGCTCCCTGGCTGTATTTTGAAGGGCACAACCAAAGGTGCTTTGCACCACCTCCTACGGTAGAAGCTGTGAAGAGGCGGCTGAAGCTTCTGTACTGTGCTACAGAAAATTTGTCTAGCCTGCACATAGGAACATATACCATTTGTACAATGGGAAAGCACCACTTCTCTTGCAAGTTCCATGTGGTACCATGAACTTATCTGAACCCTTGCAACATATTGTACAGTTTTAATACAGAACATGTTTACAAAGCTTATTTTTCCTTTCATTAGTGTCTGCATAATATACTCTCTACCCAGTGCATAACAAATCCCCAAACAAGCTTATAATATGCATATGTAAATATTTTCTCAAAAGATTAATGCCTTCAGGTTTTTGCAGATTATGATCCATATCTTCACACCAATTTAAAGTCAGATTTCCCACTTTTTTTGGTAAGAAAATCCACTTTAATTATTGTTTATCTGGAATGTATTTTCCACTCTGAAGTCTTACAATAAAATTGTAAGCCACTGGTTTATCAAGATCTGTATTTTGTTGATGATGAAGAAATTGCTTTCTCTTACACAGACATATTAGAATTGTCTGAAATGAGTTCTTGCAGGCTTTGCATGGGCAGCATTTCTTTTTCTGCTTGAAACAGTCCTACCCTCCTAGCTAGGAAAGAAAAGCATGCTTCTGATGCTGCCCTCTAATGCTAGGAACCACTGCTCCTGCAGCTTTTCCTTTCTTGTGCTGCTTTGCAGAGTGGCAACTGTCAGTCTAGGAATGACAGCAGGGTTGCCATAGAGCCATGTCTGCCACTGCATGAACTCGGCCCCTCCCGGCCAAAAGTCATCAGTGCTCCTGCCCCAAAGTACCTCCCAGCGCTGCCCCTCAGTGCAACTGCAGACGATGAGATAAATTACTGCCTTTTCCTGCAAACCACTCATCTAATCGCCTCTGCATCTCACTGGAAATTTAACCCAGCTGGCTCCTGCCTTCAATTTAAACCTAAAAAACCCCAAGTGATGAGCAACTGGCCATCAGATTATCTAATCACGATCTGTGTCCTGGAACTGCACCACTTTTTCAGTTTGGTCAGACCACTTACAGTACCCAGTGTCCAAAGCCCACCCTCATGAGCCAGCTTTAGGTTACCTGGGAGCTTAGGAAGAACCAGGGGGACTGTGCAATAACATACTAGAGGACAGAGAAGATGAAAAACTAGAGCTTGTGAATCAGGGAATTCAGTTATCTTTTGAACTGTAAAAAATGGCTGTTTTGCACAACCACTCTCTCCCCTAAAGACATTACACAGCCTCTCTCTGGGTAGTGGAAACTGTGCCAAAAGCACAAAGTTCACTAAGGATGTTATCCGCCTCTTTGCCTTTTAATGAATCAACTGACTAACATTTATTTTAAAAACAGGTCATATTTACAGGCACTTTTCAAAGACTACTAGTTTGATGAGAGTGTGACTCAGTTTATTGCAGAGACAGCCCTTGTTTGCAGAGTGTTTCTCCAGGGGCACAGGCTGGCAGCCTCCCTGTGCAAGTCACACTGGGCACAATATCTACAAAGTGACTTGGATGCATGCAAGAAAATTAGGCTCAATGAGAGTCAACTTGGGCAACAAAAATAATATCTACAGTCACCATCTTCTACTGCCTAGCCTCTAAATTCAAATCTCATTGTCTGTTTTTAATTTTGCAGTCATGAATATAGAGGTGATTTCTAAGAAATTATTACTTGCCATCTCAAAAAACCTTTTTTGCTAAACTACTCTTTGGTTCTGTACAAGTTTAAGCTATTATGAGGACAGCTTCTCTTGGTTCCCATCAGGACTACCAGTGTTAATTCCACTTGTGCAAAGGAGATTCAGAAGGGAAGCTCAAAGAATGTGTGTGGTTTAACTGTGTGTGTGTGTGGTATTTCCAAGCATCCTGTGTTTCAGGTGGCATCTGCCTGTATCCTTGAAAATAGAAAGGCTCATACAATTTCACTAATGTGGTGGTACAGCTGTGCCATTTTTTCTGCCTCAGGCCCTGACAGGCGTCTTTGTATGTGTGCAGGGGCCTTGTTTGAACTGCTGCCTGGTGTCCTTGCTTTGTCGGCTGGCAGGAGAGGTTTTTGGGTTTTTTTGGTTTGGTTTTGTTTTGTTTTCATTTTCAGAAAAAGTGGTGACGTTTTTTGTATCTGTTACTGTTTACAGCAGTAACTTCTCTAGTCCAGCCTCACGTCATATGATGGCCAGAGACAAAGGATTCAGCTTCAGAAAATTGTGTGGGTTTTCACTGAGTTGCAGAACTGGGGAGATGCCAAGCAGCGATAAAGTGCAGGCTTCACCCTGGGATGCTGTTGTGGCAGGCAGCCTGCTCCCCTCCAGCCCCAGCTTCTTCTCAGTGATAACTGTTTGGGGTTTAAGCTGAATATCAGGAGGTCTAAAGCAGGTATAAACCAGAACAGTTTCAGTGTTAAATGTGACCTAACAGTGCTCATTTAGGACATGGCCTTGTGCGTTTACTTCCTGCTGATTGCATATTTTAACTGTGCAGCACCCCTTTGGTGATACCACCCCTACTCTTGTATGAGCAAGGGCAGAAAAGGAATAATGTTGCTTTCCCAAGACCGTAAAGAGATAATTTTCATTTGTTTCCAAAGATATAAAAAACAGAGAAGGAAAAACCTCTTCAGGCTCAGGCTTCTTTTTGAAATCACACCTTGGGGCATTTGGGTACTGTCCACCAGCTCATCAGGAGCTGGGGGCTGCGCCCATCTCCCTCGCTGTGTGAAGTTTTCCCAGTTTCACTTTTCTGCAGTAAGAATGGGAAAACAAATCACTGAGCCACACGGCAAAGTGGGCCCAATGACATGCTGACTAATGGTTCTTTGACATCATCCAGTAGATTTTATAGAGATTAAGGTCCCATCAGAAATTGTCAGCAGTAGTTTAGGGAATACTTACTGAAGATTTGCAGAGTTAACAGCTTTGTGGATGTTTGCTGTTTGGCTCTCTACCTAAACAAACAGCTGGTGCAGCTGGAATCAAGTCAGGAAAGTTGTAAGTAATTTAGATTCTTCGGGCGTGTCTCTGCTCCAGGCACAGAAATGACTATGCTGGCGCATACTGGTACCCCAGCTATTTTTAAACCACCTAGCTTGGTACTGGAGCACGTCAGTTACGGTTGCACAGAGCTTATCATGGATTCATTTATCCAGTGTTTTGGCTCAAATATTAGTGCCAGCAGGATTAACTAAACCCTTTTAAAATGAGAAAAAGGAGATAAAAGGACTTGATTCAGCAACAGTCTTATTCAAAGAGAAAACTCACAGTTGCTCGCACAAGGAGCTATGACAGGCTACATTGATGAAGACAAGAAGCTGAAATTGGATGTAGTGGACAATGAGGTAGGGGGTGGGTGGGCAGGGAGCCAGTAAATACAGTGCCTGCTGTGGAGAAGGTCTGGCCTTCACTGTGAATCCTCTATGTCACTGCAAATGGGAAATGTCACATGGGAAAAAAGGAGACTCCTATTAATAAAGAGTCACTGGGGTAATGTGTACTAGAAGAGGAGGAGGGATTGTGTCTGGACTTATCTGCAAGGAGCTTTATGTGCTGCAAGAGCTCTGACTTTCTGCTTCTGGAAGACTTTTCTAACTCCAGTGTTGAAGTTCAGGGACCTTTCCCACATTCCCAGTGCTAGCTGGCAGAACCACCCCTTTGTAATGATTTCTTTTTAACAGTGACTTGTTCTATGCATGTGACTCTGGCCTGTTAGGAGCTGGTCAGACAGGCAGGAAATAGCCCAAAGCAGTCAAATGCTCACTGTGTGGTAACTTCTGGCCAAGAGGAAGGACATAGCCCCACTCACCCAATAACCTATTGACCTGCCCCTAATGTGAGATTTATGCCCCTTGCTAGCTTGAGAGGCAGGGAGAATAAAATGTGCAAGAAACAAAAATGTAAAATATAAAATGGAAATACCAGTAAACTTCAGACCTCCAGCACAAGCCACCGTACTTGCCGGGATTGCAATCTGTCAGAACAGGAAAAGCAGTTTCTTGTAAAAAACTGCCTTCTTCTTCAGAACATTTAGGGCCCTGGCTAAGGCATAGACTGGGGCGAGGTCCTCACAAAAGTAAAAGTGAAGACTAAGGAGCTGTACATTAAGAAGCCTCCTAAAGCTATGCTAGCCAAGTCCAAAGGGGATGACAGTAGAAAATGTATCCAACTATTAACTGCAGAGAAGCACAGACCCTACAGCACACCAAAGCAAGAGTGAGCAGTGTCATTGCTGCAGCACAGCACAAGCCTTGCAGACTCTAATGAGACAGGCTGACTAACAGGGAAAGGGTACGGGAGACGTTCAGCAAGAGCAGGCCTCAGCCTTGGAACTGAGCCCAAATTCTGTAGCAGAGAGTAATAATGAGAAAGGCAAGATCAAAGGAGACAGCTCTAACAAAGAGGCAAAAGAGATGGGTAAAGACACGCGAGCATTTACCAAGCACTCGGCTCCTCAGTCCTTGCTTCCCGCTTGACCTCATGTTCTCCCGGCTCTCTCCCATCACCTTTATACACCGGAGCCTGGTGAGCAGGGACAGCCTGTAGCTGAGCTGGTGTGGGTATGTGCAGCATGCCTGGTTGATACATCCACAGCCATTATGCATGCGTAATTTTTATTACCCAGGGGCATTTCTCTTTTACATATCCCTAGCTCAAATTTTACTGAAATAATTTTCTTTTTTATTGGCCTCTTACATTGTTAGAGTGCCCATGATTTCCCCAAGGTTAGATGATGAATGACAACACATCATACAAAGACAAAATACAGGCATTTGCCAACTATAAAACGGATTTTTTTTATTTGATATGTTTCCTTTTCTTGTGCAACAATGATAAGCAGCCTTGATGGAATGAACAATACAAACAGTTTAACAAGCTCTCTTCTGAATCCAGGATCACACAAAATATAGATTTAGTAAAGATACTAGATTTCTACTAACATTATGGAGCTTCAGAAAATGGAGTAGCCATTATAAAGACAATTTCAAATATAATCAACTGGGTTCAATCCTGCAATTAGTTGTGCCTGAGCAGCCAGCTGAGTCCCTGAGAGG
Source organism: Rhagologus leucostigma (assembly GCA_013397725.1). NCBI lineage: Eukaryota > Metazoa > Chordata > Aves > Passeriformes > Rhagologus > Rhagologus leucostigma. The sequence continues at coordinate 721,126 of VZTD01001444.1, read as the reverse complement.
TTCCAGTGACCTCAGTAAAATCAGTGGGAATCTAGAGACATAACCTTTAATCTCTACACTATCAAATGCAGGCTCAACTCCTCATCAGTTTAAGGATTTCCTTTTACCGTGGCCTCTCCCTCAGACCAGCAGCACAGACACCAAACAGGCAGCAGTGCCCCTTTCCCTCCCACCCTCCCCTCTCCTTGTGAGCATTTGATAGCAGCAATAGCTCCCAGCCAACCCTGTGCTGGAGGCAGCTTTTGTACAGATAGTATTTTCTGTTCAAACAGGCCTTCCCAGCTGCTCCTGGGAACAGAACATGAATATCAACACTTTTCTGGCTGAAGCTGTGTGATCTAAGCCAAGCTTCAATCTGACCAATAGGTCTTTCCTTAAAAAGCCAGGCAAGAAGTAGCAAGCAATATGGGGGTGCCCACAGGCAGGTACCGGGGGTGACAGTGCTGCCGCACCTGTGGGTGGAAGATGTTCAGGGACATTATTAATCCAAACATAAGAACAGATGTTTCCTCTCAAACATATGCAGATTACATGGGCAGCAGCGATTTGGCCTAAAAAAAAAAAAACAAAAAAGAGAAACTCATATTCAAATGAGAAAAATAAAGCCAAAGAAAGATTATTTGAACTATTTTATTATGTCACATACTTCCAGAAAATCCAGTTATTAAAATCTCCAAGTGAACACTGTTTTACTCACTGGTCTGAAGGTGAATATTTTGGTGGTAGAATGGTGGGATGTACAAATACCAAGTGCTCCACACACTCCAGAAGTACTTCTAATCAAATACTATTCACCCACTTATCCATACCTATCCATACCTATCCACACCACACTGAAGGGAGAGCAGGTAGCCAATTTTACCTTGCCTTCTTCAGTCCTGGATGCCAAGGGTAATGAGCTGCCACCTCAATTTTATCCCTCTTTTTGAAGAACAGATCCCAAACTCAGTGAAGTTCACTGAAAGACTTCAGCTCACCCAGGGCTTTAGTTGACCCTTCTACCCTAATTTCTTCTATTACTAGGGTGGGAAAAAAAGAGATTCTTTTGTTTAAAAAAATACCAGAAGAGCAAATAATCCAGACGAATAGAATTCCAAAGCATCGAACATAACTAACAGGGCTCTAAGGAGAAGGACGAAGCAGAAAGCATAAATAACATGTAACCCAAAAGGACCTTAGAAACAAGTTACACACCTGAACTTTTGAACTCAATCTTCCCATTGTACTATCATGTATAAAAATGGTATGATTGATGGGCTTGAAATTCACATTTCAAATTTCGCAGATGAGATTAAATTAGAGAAAACATCCAAACCATTTCTAATACCATAGAGGTGTTAGATTGATTATACTCTTGGATTAATAGATGGTAACTGTAGATACACAAAGACTTTTAAGTCTTCAAGCAAAAGACTTGCAGAAGAAATAACCATTATTTGGAAAGGCACCGGAGCAATCTACCTCATAAAAGAGATAAAACTTAGAGTGCAATATTGTTAAGGTTTTCAGCCAATGTACATATGAAATGAAAAAATAGAGAATCAGATTGCTAAAGGAATAATGGAGAGATAAAAGGAGCCACAGCTTTATTTTGTGAGGCACTGGTTAGATGTCACAGAGACTTCAATCACTGAAATGAAAATATATTTTCACTGTACCAGTAGCAAGCAGAGAAAGAGAAATATAATTAAGAGTGTGCTCAGACACACAGTGTAAAACCTCTGCTATCACTTGGAAGAGTCAACAGTAAAAAAGGCTATTCCACACAGGGAGTCAAGGCTCAGCTACACAACACTCCAGGTACTGCCAGTTCAATGCAACCAAGCCAGCACAATGCACCAACTGGAGAGGAGTAACTCAGGTGTTTGCCCTGTCTTGAAAATATTCATGGACTGATTCATTCAAGGATTCAAGTAGGCATCAAGCTCCTCATGATGACTATGTGTACCAGGTTAGCACAAAAGGTACAGCAGATGATACAAATCTGTGTAAGTCTTCTGCTATGTTTTTTAGACAAGTTGAAAATGGGAATCCCCAGTGTTTCAGGATTAGGTGGCAAGTGAAAAGGATACAAATGGAGTAGCTATAAAATCTCATGTTTGATCTAATGTTTCTGTGCCTAAAGTAGGCTTTTATATCCAAAGTTCTGCCAATCATATAGAAATTGCTGACAAAACAATGGTAATCAAAACTAAGGGTTTAGAAATGCAGTTTTTCTTGAACGATCATAATATTGATAAACAGACAGGCTGAGTGCTACGAATGCACACGCCTGCCCATACCAGGTGCAAGATTTCTGCTCTTGCCTACTCATACATAACCATGGTTGACTCTCACCTGTGTTCCTTTGATTAGAACTATTTATTTGGGATTTTTAAAGTCTTCATAAAAGTAGCATATATTATATGGAGAAGTGAAATGATCAAAGTATTTGCAACAGCTACTACCTTTTATAGTCCCGGAACAATCAGTATTGGTCACAGTATTATCCAGCATTACTGTGACAGAGCTGTGTTGTGAAAGCTCAAGGAAAAGCAGTGTTGGATCAGCTGTGAGGGCCAACAAGAAACAGATGCCACTCACCAGAATTTGTTTAATCTACAAAATAAAGTCCTTTTGTTCACATGCAGCAATGGTTAAGAAGTATTAAATCTTGATCTATTTGTCACAAAAACGCTGTGTGATTTCCAAACTCCCCCCTACCCTTGGCATTTGCAAAAAAAAGAAAGCTTCCTGCTATTCATATCATATATATAATCATATAGCCTGACAAACTGGTGGCACAGCAGTGCAGTAGCCAAGGGCTTGTGTAAGAGCAGCTTCTTTCACACATGGAAGCTTTGGGAGTTTGAATTGAAGCACAACATTTATTTGTTCACTTGGTGACAAACATGGAACCTACTGAGAGAAAGCTAACTGGAGAATAGCAGCTTAAAATACAATCCTAATCTTACGGGCCTCAGATGAACCTCTTGAATGTGGGAAATGTGAGTTCAAACCCTTTTTGGGGCGAAGAAATCCCTTGCCTTCTAACCAACACCAGTTCATAAAAAGAAAATTTGAATGGATCTATTGTGGGACAACTTGTGGCAGCAGGGGAGACCTGTGCAAACCTGGCCTCCTGCTCTCTGCTTTGCCTATCTCTGTAGTAAGAAACCAGGGCCCATGTTGAGACAATCTGAAAATCCCACCTAAATGCCCATCCCTCCTGAAATCAGTCCATTCTGCTAAAAATACTTTAGCAGCATCTCAGTTGGAAGTGAATTCTTGTGTAGTTTTCTGAGCACCAAGACACACCTGTGTAAGGACTCCAGCCACAGACGTTCATCAGGAAAACCTCTCTCCAATGTCAGTGTGTTAAGACTGCCATGAACAATACAAACACCATGGAACACCCTAACACCATGGAGTTCTTCCCACCAGCCTATGGGGGGATGGCACATGTGTGTGCATGGCATTGCTTTGCCTGTTTCCAAGGCCCAGTGGCCGAGGCTCTGTGGGGCCCTTGCCACAAGAGAGCTCTGGATCATCCCTGCCAGGGGCAGGGAGTTGTCAGCCACACGTGGCCAGCATGGCAGCAGCCTCCTGGGAAACTCCTGACCTGCCCGGTGCCAAGCACACCTGTGATGATTCCCATGACAGACCGCTCAGAACTATGAAAAGAGCAATCAAAAGACCTCCTGCTTCAAATGAACCATCTTAATTCACTCCAGGACCTGAAAACACTTTTGAGACAGAGTTCTAAGAAATAGAGCTCGTTTTTACAAAACCTGCAAATTTTTAGTCCTAGTAGAGTTGCCACCAAGTCTCATAATAAAAAACAAACCCCAAAAAGCCCCCAAGCAAACTAAAATCTTAGATGATTGAAACTCATACTTGTTTTCCTGCTGAGTTTCTGTTTAAATTCAGACTTAATACAATTTACTCCCATAAAGCAAACTCAGTCTGGAAAACAGGGAGCCTCCTCATCCTGCTCTATTGTTTAAACTAGACCTTCTGGAGACAGTTCTTACTTTGCAAGAAAAACCTTGTTAAAGGTGACAAATAAGACTGAGATCAATGTTTTATTAAGGACAGACTCTTGCTACAACCTACACAGATTATTTTAAATCATGTCATTGTGTCTAAATTACAATTTTCATTTGAATAGCATTTTTGGATAGAGAAAGGATTTATTCTCAAAGTCTGGAATTCCTATCGGAGTACCAAAAATATAGTAGGCGCTATCGAAAAAGGATGAATTCTTATATTAAAGCTATTATCCTGACCAGTGCTCACATGTGCAGCACAGTACATATACTTGTAGCTATCTTTATTTCCATTTATATATGTTCTATAGCAAAAGCAGATTTGTCATTCTAGCCATTGCAGTAGCATTGAAGAACTTTTAAAACAGGAGCAGATAGAAAGGATTTAATTAATCTTATCTCAGCACATTTGCACATTTCTCTCTTGAGAAAACCAAACTTCCGCACATACAGTTGTTTGCAAGCTAATGCTTTAGATACATTTCTGAGTAGAAGTTAAATTGCTTGTACATTTACAGTAAATTTATAGCTAAACCTAAGTTGGGTTGTCTCTGAACAAAGCAGAAATTTCTCTGGGAAATGACGGCAGGTATTAAGACTCTGTGCACTTAATTCCCTATCAGAGGGCAAGTGGCTATGGGTGTCTGCCCTGAAGGAAGCCACTTCAGATAACACTGTACTGAAAAGGTGCATAGATTTCAGAGTGCAAAACCAGTAGATATTTACACTTTTACTTAATTATAAAATGCATCTAGATCACATGCAAAATATTAAGCGTAGCTCACTGCTCGTACCATTGCCAGTATCCAGCCTCTGGTCCAACCTGCCCGACTGGGACAGCTGAAGGAGATGTGCATGCAGAGTGGCTCACCCTTGAGTTTGGGAGATGGACAGAAAACTGGGCTCTGCAAAAAGCTCATCCTCCTTGGGGACAGAACACTTCATGCTGTGTTGTGCTGCTGCAAAGGCACCACAACAATGGGAAAGGCACAGATAAGGGAGACACAAGGACCTGTAGGGTTTGGGGGTGACTGCTTTGAAGTGAAACAGGGGTGGTTGCATGGGGCTGTGCAGGGCCATGAATCCTTCCTCAGCTGCAGCAGGACAGTGATGGAGCTGATGACCAACATGGAGCATCTCCTGGGCTGAACTCCTCCTTCCACCAGTTACACAAGAAGACTTCTGTTGGCAACAGACACAAAATGGTGGGGGGCCAGCTGTAGGAAGCTGTTCATTCTGTGTATGGGTGATAGAGCCACACTATGCCGCTAAACAGCGCAGTGCACGCACGTGACTTGACCTGAACCTGGAAGAGACTAAACATCACTGCAAATGTGAGGACTATAATTTTAAAAGCCTGGTTGAGAATTCAATCAGAATATGAAAATTACAGGCATAAACTTAGTTTCTCTGCAAACATGACACATGCTCCAAACCCCTCCTATTGACAAGTTTTCTGTCTCTTGAACTTAAAAAAATCAGAGCTCCCAGCTGCAAGTTTCTGACTTTCATTCTGCTCTATGTGCTATATTTGTTAAAATTATCATAAAAGAAAATTGACATTTCATAAACTAGAAGGATTGTATTAAGGTCATGCAATGGGTATTTATAGTCTTGTTACTCTTTAGTCCCGGATAGCAACTACCAAAAATAATCATGTAATGTGATATTATCACACTCCTACTAGTTACAGTGTGAAAGTGAATTAAAACATGGTTAAAATTTTCTCCATGGAAGCTCTGAAGAGAGGCCAGAAGAAGGACAAAGGAGGACACTGAAACACAGATCTGAAAGCACAGCACATCCCGCTGTCGCTCGGTGTGAAGATTAGTGGCCCACCATGCCCCAGTGGAATTGCTTCACCATTTTCTGCTGCACCAGCAGCAAGAGAGCAAAGAAAATTAGCAAAGAAAGTGTCATTTGAATTTGTATAGCAACAAGTAATATGCCTCCAAAAGTTCATCAATTCAGGCTATTATTCCACCTTAGATTATGATCATGTGAATAAACAGTTCCTTCTGGTCTCATGGATTTAAGACACCTCCAGCCAGACTCTCAGAGGAATGAGATACTCACTGTGGGCAGTGAGGGGGTGTTTCCAGCTCTGCTAGTTACATTCTTCATGAGCTGCTTCTCCTTCCTTCCACAGCACCCCCCTCTCCCCCCATTTATTCCCTTTGCACATACAAGAGCAGATATTTTTCCTGCTCCCTCCACAGTACTGCATCATTTTGGTCTTATGTGGAAACATGGAGCCAAGAGGCCAAAAGTTTAGCTTAATTCCACAGCACAGAAAAAAATGATAAATTTATGGCAAATCACAAAGTGTTATCCTGCAAACTGAAGAAGGTGCAAAGCAGAGCCATCTGGCAGTCTCTCCTCCCTCCCTCTGAATCGCTGTCACATTTCAAAATCAGCCTGTGTTTTCCATCAAAATTGGGAACCCATGGGCCACAGGCTGGGAAATATCTCTAGAGTAGGTGGAACAGGGGGCAGAAAGCTTGAATCCTTACTTGATACTGCATTTTGTGGTGATTTATTTCCAATCTGCTGCTTCCCCTGCTCCTAGGAGAGGGAGAGGAGATGGCAGCTGGTGGTAGGCACTCAGTCAGTCCTTTGGCTACAACCATAAATGCTGGAGTAATCGAGAGGCAGGACCAAACCCCAAAATTTTTTAAGGGTCCTTCATTTCTCCAAGGTCATGAGACCAAAACAGTCATTCTACCCCTCCTTTGGGAAAAAACCATCCTTTCCCCCAGCTCCACTCCAAAGCTGCAGCTAAGCTGATGTTTTTGTAAATGTTTTGTATTTTGCTGTGTTTGAGTAAACAAGCTTCTGTCGAGAGACAGAGAGAAGTGTGAGCCCAAATTCAGCCCTTTTGATGAAAAGAGAGTTTTTCCTCTGTGTAGGTATGTGATTGTTTAGGCTCCATCTGAACAGAGTTCATGGATACACACGGGTACCTGTGACAACCCAGCACACAGAGGCCTGGATATTCTGCATGGGGATGGATGGGTTAGAACATCCACAATGACAAGGATCTTCCAAATGAGGGGCGACAGCAAATCACTTCCATCTGTGATGTAAAAGAAAACCTTGGCATTTCAGTCTACATACTTGATCTCTTCTAAGTACCTTCGGATTTGTTCTATAAATAAATAAATAACAGTTTTACTTTGAGTGTGCTGTTCTCCCAGGTAAGTGAAAAAGGCTTGTTCCCTTATCAAGCACAGAAAATGTGCTATTGGCTATAGGAGTGTCAACAAGGCAACATTTGTACAGCCCAGCAAACCCCAAGAAGGAAAAGAAAACAGAAGAACTATACATAGAGTGGCTCCAAGTTTACTTTGTTTGCTGTTCCCATTCTGTCTGTTCATTTCTGTTACCAATCCAAAATTCTTAAATCTTTTGGGGTAAAATACTAGCTTAACTAGCAAAACAAAACTACACTGTAATCACAGTTCTGACCCAATTATTTCACTCTGCTTGGCGATCATTCCCTCCCATGGCTGAGAACTGCAATGTAGAGCCATCATCTGGAGTGAAAAAACTGCCCAAGAACAGGATTATGCCACTTTTTAATCCCCTATACTGTTGTTAGGCATTCTTTGAAGAGTTCCTTGTGAGGATACAGTACACTGCAGCGTGTACTTCCATGCATTTGCTTATGAGTCATGGAGAGCTCAATGTACATCTTAGTTCCATATCTCTTCCACAGAAGGACGACTTTTTAAAATTTTTTTGAACGCAAGCCATAAATTCTTGATCCAAGTACTGTGCTTAATCAGGACTTGCTCTCATGTCAGACTGCATCCCCACATAAAAAGACAGAATGTGTCCTTTAAATACTATGGAAATATTACCTCTTACAAAGATGCACAAAACGCCACAGAATGCAGAGTGCACTTACATTTTTTTTATTTATGCTGAGATATTCGAACAGTTCTATTATTACCATTTATTTGATTTGGGCAGTTTTTACATATTCATGCTAATTCTCAGGCAAGTGCCTCAGTCCAATTTATGATATAAGTTCTTTCTATTTTTTAAGCCATTCATGCAGGCTTTTCATTAAAGTAGAAGAGAATCTATAATGGATTCAATATGTAATGCAAGGATCAGCTTTGAAAATAGACCTGTTTCTGCCTAAGTCATCAAATATTACATGTACATGAGTCTTAAGTTCTGAGAAAGCCAACTGAAATGAGAAGCTGCCTCTGAAGATGATACTGTGGGTGCTGGGAATTAAAGAGATTTTCCATTTGTTCGAAGTCTCCTTTGTACTTCTGCTCTCAGATCTTCCTTCCCAAGTCTGTATATCCTCCCTTCCCATATCCTGCACCTCTTTGCCACCTCTGCTCGTGAAACTCTCTGGTATCTTGTCCTTTTGGCAGTCTTTTGTTCCCCATCATGCTCATCTAAGGCATGAGACATACAGTATGAGGCCTTCCAGTATTTCTGTAGCACTGAAACTGGTAACTGGCCCAAGCCTTTCATCTTCGTTTGGCAAAGCTTCTACTGAAGTCATTGGTTAAACAGTCAATGAGTGATTTTGCCTGATTTGGCCTTAAATGCTGTGTGTATTAAAATGGGAAGAAAAGCAAAGAGATGCTGTCAGTTAGCATCCCAGGATTAAGTACAAAATTAAGAATCAAAGTCTTTTCTCAAATTAGAACAGACATGAACTCTTAAGAATTGGGCAGAACCTACCAGCAAAACATACAAATGAGTTCCCAGAAGCTATTTCTATTAATAATAAGCCACCAGTCCATCTAGACAAGATTTTTAAGTTCCCAGGGACATTTACAGGCTAATAAGTGAATCAAATAGGGTAACAAGGAGACAATGGAACAGAAATCTTCAAGGCATCAGCTACAGTAAATGGAAGCAAATGAGAAGATACTCACAGCAGTTTGCTGTGAAGGATCTGCCAAGGGCAGAAGGTAAAATCGAACTCTTCAGGAGCAAACCCAGCAATGACATACATCTATTTGGATGTCTAGCAATGCACAGCCAAACTGAACAAACAAATTCATGAAGAATCTTAATCACTTGGCCTACAGAACTTCAAGGCCAAGTCAACATCACTGGTGAGCCAAGCTAATGTTAATTATGCAGTTCTCTGACATACTACTAGAGGAGACCAAAAATCACTCGATTCATATTTGACAAATAATTGATCTGACAACTTATTTGATTTATTTGGAACAAAGTATATAATGACTGACCTTCCTCCTTCCCATATTTATTTTCAGCTCATAGAGCTGCATAGATAACTTGTGAATATATTCATTGAATGTTTTATTGGATCGATTTTTCAAAGATGCTTATAGACAGCCAATGTTTTTTCCTTTTCATTTTCTTGCTCATGTCATGCTGCTACACCAAGAGTTATGGATGGCCACGAGCACAAGAATCAGAGCCTCGGGGAGCCCTCATCCTTCTTGGTTACAAACAACAGCAGCAAGCACCTCTTCATTAGCACCTACGAGAGGACTTACAACACACCAGTGGCAACCCTGCCTCCATCCATCAGGACCATTCCCCTTTTACACTAGGAATACCCAAACCACTGCAACAGTCTTGCAAACAAGAGAAAGTGTATATTCTTGGCTATTGCCAGAACCTGAAGTAGTCCAGTAACAGAGATTTTAAAATGCTTAAAATTTTGCATTTATTTTTAATGTCACTCTGTAAAATCAGAACTATTCAAATTCTTTCTTTAAAGATATTTCAGTAAAAACTTTGCTGGCAAGATGAGAAGATGCCTGTTGTTTAATCCCCCACATCTTTGCTGTATTTCTCCTGCTGTTCTTGTGCTTAGTTCCTTTGCTACTGGCTCAGTAAAAAAGCAGAGCATAGTGCTACTACTTGTTTAAATACATTTTGGAGGGAAAAAGGCAAGCCCTGTACAAAACTCTAATGAACAAGATTGCTGTAAGCCCTGAGGAGCTGCAGCACTGCCGCTGAGTGTAGGTGGCCTGAGCAAATGGCAGACACAGCAAAGCACCAGGAACCTAAATTCTGCTGCAGAGTTGGGGATCGAGCTCAGTTCAAGTGTAAACAAGTGTAACTCCGTCCAAATCAGTAGCTGCGCCTGCTTTTCCCAGCAGGGTTTTCTGCCAAATGTGTATTCCAGCCTTCCAGAAGATACTGCTGCCAGCAAGGAGGGACAGTGCTGGGAAGCTTGGTTGGCCAAAACCTGTCATTTTACAAACATCATTGTTTAGCACTACTGTTATTGTTTCTCCTCATTGTAGGCTAGGAAGTCTGTACTGCATGGGAAAGGCTCAAAATGATGAATTCCTATGCAAGTGACATGTTCACATGGCATGCTTGCATGTCATCTTTGCTTTGCTGGGAGCAAGGCAAAGACCAGATCAGAAGCTGGAGTTTCAGTAGTCAGCAAGGTCCCCCAAGACTCCCCTCTGAAGCCATAACACAGCAGGTACTAGGTACAGGTCTTGTGCAAACTTGCAGAATATGGAAAATCAAGCAGCAGTGCAAACCCAGCTCAAAATTGGTGAAGACTGTGCCATGCTCTTTTTTAAAGCGTGCTGTGTGGTAGAGGTTACAGTGATGGTAGGTCAAACCCTGAAGCAGATCAAAGCTCAGAGGGACTGTTCTCACATGCAGACCCTACTTCAACTAGAGAAATCAGAGAAGGGGAACAGGTGATAAAACATACTCCAAATGCCAAAATTCATCCCGCAGCTACTGCTGAGCCAGATTAACTTGCCATGGCACACAGGGAGCAACAGCATCACCAGAACAAGCAATCCAACTTCAGTGTCTGATACCTCTTAATCATGGTGAAAGATGTTTGGCCTATCTACCATGTGTACCCCAATCAGAGATTCCTCACACTTTTACAGCAAGCCTACTCATCTTTCTTCCTAAAACAAATAATCTCTCAGGCTCATTGCAAACCACCAGTGACACTTAGTATTCCGATCACTCCATGCGAGTCCACCTGGTATATTGTGCTTTAAATCCAAGCGCTGTTATGGCTATGCATTTTCAGCAGCTCCATGGTAGAACACAATAGCTCTGTTCAGTAAGAAGTAAATCTAAATTCCAATCCTTGACTGATGAGGTTTATATAACAGTGGTTTTTTACACTTTTATGCATCTTGAAACCACATCTGTCAAAACATGTTAACTAAACAATAGGATACTTAAACACTCACTGCAATATCAAGAAGCTTTTTCTTCCTCCCATTTCACTGGTTACAAACCTTTTTGATCTTAAACAGTGACAAAGGATCATTGAAAAAGTCCCCACTGTCTGGTAATGTCTGGAAAACACTATTTATCCAAGACAGTTTATCAATGTGTTATTTAGTTCAAGGAGATTATAGAAAGGGATGAAGTACATCAGCTCCAGAGGGACTTTCAGAAATCTGACAACACCCCCATTTGGCTCATGGCTCACCTGCCCCTGCATCCCTGCGAAAAAGGATGCTACTAAGATTTCTACTCTACTGCCATATGGGTGGAGCTGTGCAGTACATCCTTTGGCGTGGCACTGGATGAAATCCCTGACCCTGCTTCCTGACGGTGTGAGGTGTGATCCCAGACCAAGAGGGACCAAGAAGCACATGGCACTTCAACAGCAAAGGGAAGCAAAATACTGGATCTGCTCCCAGGACTACTGACATCACTTGCAGTTTCTGTGGAGACCTCAAGTCCTTTGGGAACGTTTTTGCTATTCTTTCAGCTAAAGTCATTGATAAAAGCAGGATAGATATGAGTTCAAATCTACCTAAGCTGCCAGGTCTAAATAGTGTAATGATAAAAAGATAATAATTTCCTGTAATCCTGTAAACATCTCTCATTTACCAGTGTCCAGCTCTCCTGTCTGTAGGTACTGCTCATACTTCCCCATTAGCCTCTCTAGCAAAGATCAAACTTGTATGTCTCATAACTCCTTGATGTGATTTATAAAGCTATCTAACTTGTTTTCTTCCTAGCTTATCTCATGTAACCTATTTGTCTTTTTATTACAGCATCTTATCTGCCCCTTATTTGCTGTAGCTATTTATCAAAGACTTACAGTAATACCTATTCCTCCAACATTATTGATGTGGATGCCTGCACAGCCAAAACTCAGGCTGGCTGTACTGCTGCAAGGGTGACAAAGCTCAGGCTGTGGAGCAGCAGCACCGCTGACCAGCAGTCCTGCAGGGTGACTTCACACCCCTCCCACCTCAGCTGTGCTTGCAGGTAACTTCACTCGCCTCAGGTGGGACGGCCCCGCCTGCTCTGTGCGCTCTGAGTGCAGGGGATGCCCCAGCGTGGCTGTGCAGCCGGAGTGCGGCAAGGCCACAACTCACACCCACCCAGCTGTTTGCTGCAGCTGATGGGAGTGCATTTTGACTTTTGAGGACTGACTTACACTCTCTACCTTCGCTTGTCTATGGTGAATGAGTTATACTGGTATTTTGCTGCACGACAAAAGATATACAAGTCTTAGATCATTCAGTATGTAGAGCCCTCTAGAGATGTGCTTGGTTTTATAACTCGATTGCCAATACCAATACTATTGCTGCCGTAGTTGTGGTTATTTTCAATCAAATACCTCAGCCAGCGACAGCTCTTTGTGGTTGGTTTTGAGTCTAATTTGTTACTTAACATCAGCTTTAAAGAGGTAATAGAAAGCAAAATAATGACAAAAATATTGATCTTTAATATTCAGAAAAGGCAATAGGAAAAATGCTTGTTAGGGTGCATGTATATTTATATACGTGTGCACATACCTGGGGGAGAGAAAGATGTTTTAAGGTGTGTGGTCAGTAAAGATCTGTCAGGCATGAGCTCTCCCAGGCACAAGGGCTCTGTGGTGTGCCCTGGGAATACAAAGCACAGACTCCTTCAGAGCCATATTCTGTGTATTTGTATTTGAAAGTTGTAGAAAACTAAAGTTCATCTAACTGTGTGTTCTCATAAAGAGATCTCATCAAACTTTTCAGAAACAGATGCCACCTTACCCATCCTGTAAAAAACCATGTGCAGCCAGGCTGTCGAAAATGCCCTGTGCTTTCCCGAGCCAGGAGACTCCGCTGGGTGCTTGGGGAGCTGCTGCGGGCACGGCCGGGTCCCTGGGGTGCGGCCGGGTCTGTGGGGCAGGGCCGGGTCTGTGGGGCAGGGCGGGTCTGTGGGGCAGGGCCGGGTCTGTGGGGCGGGGCCGGGTCTC
>VZTD01001444.1:677901-706967 GCA_013397725.1 Rhagologus leucostigma | reverse complement strand
AGGGCCGGGTCTCTCGGGCAGGGCCGGGTCTGTGGGACAGGGCCGGGTCTGTGGGGCAGGGCCGGGTCTCTCGGGCAGGGGTTGCTGCACGCGCTGCCCGCTATGGATTTATAACAATTCTCTCGTATTACTGGCTGCTTTGTGCTCTGAAGCCAGGTGTGTTATTTCAACGAACACAGACACCTCTAAGTATACTTTAAGCATACTTCTTAAAAATTTCTTCTAATAATTAAATCTTGTCAAAGTTTATGAATTCTTATTAGCCAGATAAATAAATGCCTTTTCCCATGAACATTACTACTTGTTGATAGACAAAAAGTAGCAAGTTCCAGGCACTCATGACATATGTTAAAAAACTTACTAGTTTTTGAATTGTTGTCTTTCTCTTGTCAATTTAATATTTCCGTGTCCTTTTATTTTTTAAAGTAGAAAATAGGAAGAAATTAGACTAGAAATTCTGATTTATACATTAACTGACTAGTTTTCTTCAGAACTAGCTAGTCTTGACCTTCTAACCCTGTCTTCACACAGAAATTTATCTAATCATTAACAATCCAATTCTCATTTACCAGATCTACCAGGTGCAGAAAAATCTTAAAATGGGCAAGTGACAAGCATGAGAGGAATGATGAGAATGAAAATGAGGTGTCAGGTTTATAAGTAAAGGAAGATACAAAAGAGGTACAGGGGGGAAAGTGGGTGAGAGTAGCAGTGCTTTATTAGGTGTAAAAGTTTTATCAGCTTTTTCCAGTTCAGGCATTGAGTAGCCGACAGGAGAGCACATCAGCTGGCCAGGAAAGCTGGCATTAGTCTTGTGCCCTCTGGGAAATGCAGGTTCTCCAACCAGAGGATTTGGAGCCTTTTGCTGGAAGGAAGATGAATCAGACCAAACTGGGACACTGGAGGAAGGCTCCTGCTGGACTTGGGAGAGGCCAGGGGCTGAAACTAGAAGGGGGATGTCAGGACCTACAAGATGGCCTCCTTTAAATGCTCCACAAAGGCTTCCTCATGCACCAGTTAAGCCCACAAAAATTGAGACATCAGAGAGATATGGATGGCAGGGCAAGAGGAGAGGTCAAGCCTGAACAAGGGGGCACAAAAGGCACCATTTTATCTGCAGCAGAAAAGCAGTGGGATGCTTCAGGTACCGAGTGACCTGAACGAACAATACAATACGCATTGCAAAGTCTGCAGTAAGGAGGGAGAATAATTTCTTCTTTTCAAAATCAAATTCAAGTAGAAGGAGCCTTAGCAAAAGCCACTTTATATAAATTAACACAATTCTTTCGTACATCACAATGACTGCCTGGGCCAGAGGACTTCCACTGTCTGCAACTGCCTCCCAGCTGCGGTGCTTTGGCTGCGCCGCACACGGGTGCACGTGGCAGAACCTCAATAGAGCGGCTCGGCATGAAGACAAGGGCTGTCTGTGATACTCACCAGCTGCCTTCTGCCTCCTGAAAGGAAAATGAAGGCCAGATCATCTGAGATCGGCTCATTTGGTCAGAGCATGGTGCTGATAACACCAAAGTTGTGGGTTTGATTCTCATATGGGCCATTCAGAGTTGGACTCCATGATCCCTGTGGGTCTCTTCCAACTCAGAATCCTCTGTGATTCTGTGATCTAATTAGTTTGCACTAACTCAGTGTAGATTGAGAACAAGGGATGGAGGTGACCTAAGACACGCTTATTTCTGTGTGATCAGTGAGCAACCCTGGATGAGCAGGAGGGCAGCAAAGGTCTGCCTTTCTGCAGCAGCAAAGCCCTGGTGTGCCCACCCCAGGGTCCACTGCTGCACTTCCAGCTGGTCTGTCTCACCGGGTGTGCCCAGCGCCGCCAGGGCAGGCATCACCACACTGCAAAGTGGGCTGGAAGGTCAGTGAAATCACAGAAGGTGCTACTATGAGGAAAGATAAGCACAGGGCAGCACAAAGGAGCACATGGCAGCACAGACCCTGGGGGAGGAGGCGTCACGCGGCACAGCCCTACAGAGAGGAGCCTGCCGGAAGCTGACCCACGGGCGAGCAGTGCATGATCACCGCATGGAAGGACAGTTAGAAGGTGCGTTGCTAACGTGGCAACATGGGATAGGTTGTGTAGGGAGAATTACCTTATAAGGAAATACTGTGTCTTAAAGAAGTGTATAAAACCATCTCATTCCTTTGAATAAACTATTCAGATCCAGGATCCAGATCCAGATTCAGATTCCCCCCGGTGAAGTCCGAGTTTCAATCGCCGACAGCTACAACTAAGAACCCAAATAACTGAGGAAACTGGAGGAAAAACAGGAGCATCATACCTCTGTATGGCAGATGTGAATGCTGATGATTTGGAGGCTTTCTTTTGAGCAATAATCTCCATCAACAGGTCCACAGTAGATGGACAACAATTAAGACCTATGATGAAAGTAACTATCACCATCTGCATAAAGGGAAAGGAAATACAGAAACTGAGTCTCAAGGGTACTTGAGTAAGTCTGGTCTCTGTGATTACTTCAGCCAACTATTTCCTGATGTAAATAGCCTGTAGGTCATTACACAGAACTAGTCAGGGGCATCACTAGGAATTCACCTTGGAGAAGTCGTGGAGGAGCACAGAACAATCAGAAAGTGATAGTGCCCATGCTGAACACAGGGGAGGATGGCACAGTGAGGAATGAAAGGGTAGTCGAGAATGCTGAAACAAATAAACAAGTGATTTGTAAGGCCAGGGAGGACATGAAGGAGATGAACAGCACTGCGCATGAATCTGTCATGTAAAAATAATGTCAAAACAATATCATTTCATTTTGCAACAACGTAGCAGACCTTGTGGTGAAGGGAGAAGGGCGAATGTCATACTTAACCTACTAAGTCTCTGACACTGTTTCTGATATTTTTATATAAGCCATGGATACACAATGTAGATTAACCTTCTGTAGGAGGATGCAAGAAAGACAGGGAGACTTAAGCCGGGGAGGAGTTATTGATTGTTTGCTGCTCAAAATAGAAGGATGCACAAAACAAAGGTATTCCCTGGGGACTTGTCCTGAGCCAGCTCTGTTCAATGCCACATCACTGTGACCGGGAAGGTAGGATATAGAGTATTCTCAGTACATTTGCAAATGACCCCAGCCAGAAAGGACTGCAGATGTGTGGGAAGACAGCATCAGAATTGCAAATGGTCCCAACAAGCTGGGGAACTAGCACAAACAAGAGGGTGCATTTCAATAAGGGCCTGCAAAAATACTCCACTGCAGAAATACAAGATGAAGGAAAATTGGTTAGTTGGAAGTTCTTTAGGAAAGGATTTAAGAATTATAGTAAATTATACTGAGTGGCAATCAACAATGCCATAATTTTGAAAGAGACAGGCATGCATAAATAAAGGGATAGT
This sequence comes from Rhagologus leucostigma, assembly GCA_013397725.1. NCBI lineage: Eukaryota > Metazoa > Chordata > Aves > Passeriformes > Rhagologus > Rhagologus leucostigma. The sequence continues at coordinate 703,591 of VZTD01001444.1, read as the reverse complement.
CTGCAAGTTGTGCAGTTTGCTGGGGAAGCTTAGCAGTGTGGGGCACTGTCCTTCAGGAGGGATCTGGACCACTTGGTAAGGGTCTGAAGGAGAGCAGTGGGAAAGGTCAAAGCCCAGAAGACGGGCCTACATGGAACTGTGAATGAGTATTTTTATTTAGCCTAATGCTAAATAAAAGCTAGCTAGCTAGCTCTGGTGAAAACACACAAGGAATCAAATGCTTTCTTTGTCCACAGCTGACAGAATAAGAAGCAGTGTGCAACGCAGCATCCCCAGGCCTGCACAAAAAGAGGTAGCAGAGCCAGTTTGTACAGACACTGCAATGAGGGGTTTTATTAGAGTAAAAAATTCAAACCCACTGGAATAATCTGAAACCAGGTTAGCATAGGCTCACACAACTACTTCAATAATCAATCCTATGACGAGAAAGGCATAGTCAAGATCAACATACAATGATCAAGGAGGGTTAAGCATTGAATACTTGAATTCAAGGTGGCCAGTCAATCAAGGTGAAAAAAAAAAATAATGTCAAATCCTACTTCAAGGAAAAATTCCTCCATGATTTCTATGTTCAGGTGATTGCAATATTATAAGAGAGGTCATCACATTGAATATTCATAGATTGCCTTAGGCAATGCCTTAAAGTGATCACAGAAATCTCTGGCTGCCCAGCAATATAATTTTATTTGTTCTTAATTGAAATTTAGGATCAAACAAGCTTGTGTAATTGTCCTTAAAATGCTCCCTTCCTGGACATTTATCCTGTTGAACCTCACCTCTGACTGTCTAGCCGTGTTTCTTGGGCACTGCGTTTGTGTTTAGCTGCACAGAGCCTACTCCAAAACCTCCAGAAGGAAGCTCCTTAAAGCACACGCAGTGGCAAGGAGCCCTTCATCGCTATCCTAAACCCTACAACTCCTGTAAACCACTTTGAGAGTCATGATTCTTCAGCTGAAGCACACCAGCACAGCACTGCAGCCACCAGGACCCCCTCTGGATCCAGCAAAGTGCAAGGCCACAGCAGCAGCCTGCCTGGATCCAGCACAGGCACTGCCGGTCTGGAGCGGGACATCAAGACACAACCATGACACAACTCATTCCTAGCAACCCACCCCCACTGCCTGGTTCACAACCACCCTGCTTTTCGTGGCTTATAGCCATAATGACAATATTCACCCTGACAAACTCCCACCTCTCACTCTGACAGTATGCACAGCACTGTAAAATTAATGAATTAGCAGGAGGAGAAAACTACTCATTTGGAAGAAGATTTCTGGAGCAATATAAAGCTGCAGGAAACCTGCCTGATTTGTCTTTTGGCAAGTTCTGCTACTAGCTTTAAATTAACACTGCAAGTGTTCTCAACTGATTCTCTACAGGAACTAGTCAAGTGAACCTAAGCACACCTGTAATTGCACATTGAAGTTACACAGACCTCAGTTTTCTGTCTTGGAACAAATTAGGTTTATTTTTAGGTTTTTGTCTTCACCTGAATCCAAAGCTACAGCTACAGCTTTGTAATGTTAAACTCACAAAGGTCAAAATCAGAAGAAAATTATTGCAGCAGCTGTTTCGAAGTGAAACATGCATTTTACAGAGATCTGCTGGTAATGTTTTGTTCTGCTTCTCTGTTCTTTCACAATTCTCTGTGCAAAGAGACTCTTTTGACATTGGCATTGTATTCTGCAAGTGCTGGCTAGGAACAACTTCTCCAGCTTACACAAGGTTTTTAAAACTACTTTTTTTTTTCATATTATCTTCATCCCTCCCATGTCAACTTAGCAGTGACTGAGAAAGGCTAATTGGGGTTTTTGGGTTTACTTTACATCTTGAGAGTAATAATGTGGATCTATTTGTTTTGTCAGATTAGGGTGGTGTAAGAGCCACGGAAATTCTTACATTATTACAGCTTCTGTATTCAAGTTAATATATGATAAAGAGGAGGAAACTTAAAAAAGTGGAAAAATTTTGTGGAAATCTGAGAATTTTCAAAACTATATATAAACTACGTAAACTTTTAGAACTATAGAAGGCATCCCACATACTTGCTACTGTTGCCAAGAGCAATCTGGAAGTCAAAGTCAACAAAAGCTCTCACCCAAAGTTATCCATGTCTCAGTTGTTATCAAAACCTCTAAAATATGTCAGATCTTAGAGTCAGCTCTAATTAAGAGTATTTGGGTGACAGGATTTAATTCCTCCTAATCTTGATAGCATAGTACCTACATTTTCTCTCAGCTTTTCTTTATGTGTCAGACTTTGCTGTTTTCCCCTACCAGGCCCATGGTTCCCATTCCCAGGCCCTGCTGTCCTTTGTGGTACTCTTCAGGAGGCTGGCATTCACCAGAGACACTCAGAGCAGCCTTCAAATGCTTTTACTTCCCCTGAAAGGCCTACCCAGTGCTAGAGCAGCAGAAAGTCAGGCAGTCCTGTAGATGGTTTCAGCAGTGTCTCCATTAGCAAGTTCAGCTGGAGCGGGAAAGAAGCGATTTCAGTGCAGACTCTCTTCAGATGGCATTGAGTTACACTGTGGGCTCTTGGTCAAATTCTGACATCATTTTTATGCATGAAATGGAAAACCACAATGGGGATGAGAAGCAAAAGGATGAGAAGACTTGGCTTTGGAAGGAACAATGATTAGGTTGTCTTCACACCAGTATCTACTTTTATTACGTTAAATCATGCCTGTAAACCTCTCATCCTCCAAGGCTAGGCAACGCACACATATGAAGAGCAGATAATGCTAACACCTTTCCACTTCCGCACTCAAGGGGTGACGCTTTGCTGTGCTACGGTTGAGATCTCTCTGAATGACGCTCGTACGTTACTTGAGGTATACCAGGGTGAAAATAGTGATTTTCACCCTGCAGGTGCCAAGACCCTTCACATCTCCAGCATGTGGGGATCATGGGTTTAATTTGGATTAGATTGATCTTAATCTTTCCTCAGGGAATCAAAACTTTCTAAAGAGAAAAAGCATTAGGTCCACTCTAAAATAATATTCTGGTCCACAGTGCAGTTCAGGCCCCAGTGTCCTGTTAAACACTAGGCACCATCAGATAGTCAACATCAAATCAAGTCATTGCCCTACCTAAACCACTGTGTCAAAGGCCTCCCTTCCTCACTCCTCTGTCCCAAATAATTGGAAAGTTTCTTAAGGTAGCTGGGAAGGAATGTTGCAGATGCCTTGAAATAGGGGTATCATGCAAATCTAACAATCTCAGTTATGAAGTGCCTTAATTATGCCCCACTATCTTCATTACACAGGTCTAATTTCCATTTGAAATGCATTCAGTTCCCAGCACAACCATTACAGTTGATTACCACAGGCTTTTTAGGAAAGGGTAGCATTGCTGACTCACAGAAGTCTTCCTGAGCTATTTCAGCCATGCTTGATTAAAGGAGCAGTGCAAATTTCCCTTCTCTGTGCACTACAAACTTCGTCTGCTTCCACTTAGTTACAAAGTTGAGATCTAAAAAAGGCAAAATCCCCAACGCTGACACAAAGAAGTTATAGTCTCAAGGCATGAAGAAGTAAATTTCTTCATAGTGAGCTACCCACCTAGCTGCAGTTGTTATGGGTTAAAACTCCCTGTACACCATGCAGAAAATTTGCCCCTAAGCATTTTTAAATTTTTTTTCCCCATCTTACAAACTGCCAGAATATGAAAGTGGTTTTTAGGAAATTGATCTCAGTGGTAAAAATTCACTATCTGATATCCAAACATAAGCCTGAAACACAGAGGCCAGATCCAGCCCTCTAATTCGGAGTAGGTAGGGATTTTCTGACAAAACATGTTCTGTCAGAAAATGTCAATTAATCAACTTTCCCCCAAAAAGGAGACTTTCATCTATTTCATTAAAATGTTCTCTGAAAAGTGTCTGACTGCCAGCATGGACAAAGCAGGCTCCTTTCCTGCATAACTCCCAGCAGGAATTGGACCAGAAGATGTGGGGCACCTGGCAGGGACTCTCGTTGCCAGGAGCCCTCCCAGCCTCCCATTTTCCCATGTGTGCTGTTTATGGAATAATTAACCATTTAATGGCCCCAAGAGCCCACAGGAGCAGCCCAGTGATTCTGCCACCCTTGGAGGAGCAGCAAATTAGAAGGATATCTCCTCTCCATCCCTAATTACAAACCATCAGGACTGGATGCTTAATACTGGTGTCCTGGCACATGGCTCAGTCCTAACGTTCTGAGTTACCCCACTGAAATTACTGTAACTCACTGTGACCTTTGGCTAAGTACAGAGGGGAGCTTTGGACTATGGCACGTTATTTAAGGATAGTAAATAGGGGTTTGTCATCTCCTCTGCAAGATGTGAGAAAGGCTATCTGCCAATCTGCCCCGCTTGCAGCGCTATCAACATCCCGCTCCCTTCACAGACTTTGGCCAATACATCACAGACTGATGCTCGTGGTTGAAATTCATTAGAAGAGATATGTCTGGGTGACTGCTTCTGCAGGAATGAGATTTTCTTCTGGAAACTGTGAGCTGATAAAAATTCCCTTTGTAAATATCAAGGTTGCTTGAAATTTTTCCTTCTAATTTTCTTTTATGAATGTGTTGGGGGATTTTTGTGATGGATGTTCAAACCACAGAACAGAAATGTGGGGGCTTTTCCTCCTGAAGCAGTCCGCTTTTTATGGAAATGTTGAAAACATTTTAATTTTCTCCAGTTCTGATCTAAAAATACTCTTTTTTTGCATCTTCTAAGGCTTCTACAAGAAATCAAAATTTTTCTTCCAAAAAATAATCATTTTACGAAAGCAGGCCAGTGTTTCCCAAAGGAATGAATAGCAGCCTGTTACTCACGGCTGCACCTTTCAGCCCTGCTCAGCATATTCTGCACATCAAAAAGAGAGAAAGAGGTGTAAAACTATTGATCACTGCTGCTTGAATGCACTGAAGTTCTGAATTTAACAAAAGCACAAGCCCAACACTGGAAATTTCTGTATGTTCCCAAGACAAGCACATTACGAGCATGGCTAGTGGGGAATTGCTCACGGTGCCCCAAGCTTAGTTACTTTCCCAGAAACAAAACCTGCGTTAGTCCTGTTGCAGGTTATAATCAGGGCATCCAAACAGGCTGTCAATTAATGTTCAGCTTGGGAGGTTTTATTATGTCCATAAAGAAATACACTGTGGCCACTGCGCTCACACACTGAATCAAACAGGACTGATATAGTCAGAGCAAGCCTGAAATAATGCCTTGCTAGTAATCTAGCCACATTATTTTAATTCTCTCTAATTTTCTGTGCTTGTGGAAATCCCACAAGAGAAAAATCTAAATAAATGAATCATAATTATAAATGTTGTTTATGTAATTGGTAAATGGTGCAGAGATAAGTGAGCACTGCTTATTCTTACACAAATACAAATTAAATCTGGACACTGCACCAAAGATGTGCCCTATAGTACTCCAAACTGAACAAGATTCAAAGATAAAAAGCTCAGCCCACTACTGGGATTTGTCTCTCTGTCTAATCAAACCTTCATATCTAAGCACGCCCATACAACATGGGTCCCAAACTGGAATTATGGATCAGATATTTTTAAGAAAACATAAGAAGCACATTTTTCATATCCCAACTGCAAAAGGAAAGGGCAAGATAATCCGTCAGCAAACTAACCCCTTATCAGGATCATGGGCAGTCCCATTACTGCTATGACAGCTAGCTCAGCTGCGAGCCAAATGCCTGGAAAAGGCCAGCCAAAAATCCATCAGTAAAACCTCATTTATCACTGCTAAAGGAAAAACCTCACCGTCATGCGAGGCTGGCACTGGCAGGGCTGGCCAGCCCCTCTTGGCTGAGGCCAGGCTCCAGAGCAAGGTCTGTGGTGCAGGGCAGCCTGCGGGGCTCAGCAGGGAGCTGGAAACAGCCACACTCCCATTCAAAACAAAACCTATTAAAGCAAAAATAACAGCGCACGGCATGGTGATTTGCAAAGCTCAGAGGTGAGTGTGTGTCCTGAGTCACTTGGAGCCTCCTCCAGCAAGGAGCCACAATGCATTCATTTCAGTATTTTAGCAAATGAACTTTAGAAGTTCAGAAGATTGATTTTTTAGGTGGAGAAAAGAAGCCTACAGACAGGCTTTTGAGCACATCCTAGCTTTTTTTTTCACCTCTATATTCCAAGGAAACCCAGAGCATCTGTACCTTTCTCTAAAAACATCTCTTTTAGGCACTCCAGTGCCGGTGGAGGCGCTGGATTGACAGCTCTGGAGATTCATTCTGCTGTTTACCCACTGAACGGGCACAAGCAGGCGGCACAAGCAGGCAGCACAAACTTTGCTGAGCCTGCCCGACCAATGTGCCTTTGGCACCTATTAAAAAATTTACCACCCTCCAAGAGATGGTATGCACTGCAGAGGGAAGCAGGCTGGGTGCCTCAGCTGGCAGCTGCCCCTTGTCCCCCCGGCCCTGGCACTGCTGCCCTCCTCCCTCACTGCACTGACCAGGCCGCTCCAGGGTCTATCCCCGGGCTGAGCCGGACAGAAGCACACAAAAACCATGCAAACTCAGAATTCTTCATTTTCAGCAAAAACCCACATCTTGCCTCTTAAAACTGGTGCCAGGCAATTTGCCTGAGGGATCTCAGACACAGCAGATTCTCAAAGATGCTGCTCCTTATTCCAGCAGCAGCCTGGCAGTCGCTACAGAAGCACGACAGTGATGCAGGAGCCACAGAGCAGGAGATGGAAGTCTGCTGTTTAAATATCTTCTGTACACTGTGTAAGCAGATTCAAGCTCATCTTCCTCAAATTGCTTTACTAACCACATTAACCTCTGGGACTCCCTTTTGTTTCCTGGGGTGTGAGTAATAACTCAGGGATACAGCAGTAACGGCTGAGCTCACTTTCCAGTGAGTACTGTACGAGACGACATGGGAAGCTGTGGTTCCCAGAAATGATGTATTATTAGTGCTGCATCTGAAATAACCCAGTAATTGCTTAATGCTTTATATTTACATAGGCTGTACATTATGTTTGCTCTGAGAGAGGGAAGGAAAACTAAGCAGGAAAGGAGTTTGCAATAAACCCACAGTAAGCAATAAAGAGCTATAAATGGTAATCTGTCAATAGCATCAGCTTCATGAAGGGCTTGATTTAGAAAAGAGGAGCATCCTCAGCTCCCAACAGATCTAAACCAGCCCAAACTGATGTAGTACCAAGCAGGATTGAGTCCTTCCTGAAGGATGAGCTGTTAAATGTAAACATACATAAAATCTTATTTGAAAGATCATATTCACTATTAACAAGGGGAAAGATGATCTTCTAGATAAGGCACTGGTGTGCTGGGACTCTGCAGTGAGCTCCAGCTCTGCCTCAGATTCCTTGCTTCATCCTCAGTGACTTCCTCAATGTCCTTGTTCCTCTCATCTCTGCCCTCACAATGGGGATCATTCCTCTCCTTCCCTCCCTATACTGGGCTTTGCCATCGTTCTGTGAGCACGTACAGTTCCCATGTAAAAGGAGCTCCCCCAGGCCGGCTGTAAAGTAAAAAATTATTTGTAATATTAATTTTTGAGCCTTCTTTTTCTTTCTTTTTCTTTCTTTCTTTCTTTCTTGCTTGCTTTCCTTCCTTCTTTCCTTTCTTTCCTTTCTTTCTTTCTTTTTCTTTCTTTCTTCCTTCCTTCCTTCCTTCCTTCCTTCCTCTCTCAGTAATTGCTTCCTACAATCACAGTAATATTCTGTCAGAGTGGGTTGGATTTATGCAGTGGGAGAAAGGGGCAATGATCCATTTTATTTGATTTTTATAGCAAATGTATAACTCTACAGAGTTCACCATATTCACTAAGAAACTGATGCTAAGGAAGTTTGGCCTCTTCCAAGTTTGCTGGCTGCATTTAAACTTCCGTCCCTGGGAAATGGAGAGCAGTCATGCACACCAACTTGTGAGTGCTCATCTGTTTTTGAAAACAAAAACTTCTGCAGATTTTAATAGCAAAACTGCCTGGCCTGAGAAATAAACAGCCAAACCCTTGTGAGTAAGTAAGCAAGTATGTGCATGTGTGTGCAGCATGATTTGAATACAAACTCAAAGAGGCAGCGAGTAACCAAAGTTTGCAAGCTACTGGCTTTCCAGGTCCTCAGTCTTCAATTTATGTTACATTGAATGCAAAATGAAAGAGCTCTTACATGTGTAGGCTGAAGAACCCCTCTGAAATCAGCTGGAATAGATAAAAACCATTAGGCCAGGAATTTTAAAAGCATGTGCAATGTGGGAAAACCCTACTGAGAGAGGACTCTGCCTGAATCAGCAGCTGTGGTGGAGTGTGGGGATGCAGGTGAGACCAGGAGCACCGCCCAGCCTCCCAGCAGCTACACGCTGCTATAAGGTATATGGTACTGCACTGAGAAACGGGCAGGCATGAGGGTATGGGAAAACTGGGAGCTATAAAAACTCTGAGGATATTATACAAGGATTACCATGTTATACATATTGCAGTCTACTGTGGGCAAAAAGAAAGAAAAATAAGAAAGAAAGGAAAAACCCAACCACAGCTAATTCACTCAATTTACATACAGTTGTGTCTTGCAAGTAAAATACAAGATTCAGCTATTCCCAGCTTCTTCCTATACCAAGGGAAAAGCTGCTTGATTGGCACAGGAGTGAGCAGCAACCAGAGCAGAAGGAGAAGCCATGATAAAGAGTCAGGGGTAGGAGGGAGCGAAGGGCACGGATCCAAGGTTATAAAACCCAGGCAGGCCTCCCATTAACATGACAATTGCCTCTCAAGGGTCTGCTGCCTGTACAAACTGCACAGGCCAGTGTGGCAGCATCCAAAATACACAAGCATGAGCAGGGCCTCAGGGCACAGCCAAGCACTACCTCACCTGCTCAGGGGTTATCTCAAGGTACAAACATCCATGCAAAAAGTTATAAATAAAATAATTTCAGTCCCGGTCTTTGCAGGGAATCTCTCACTGGCACGCTCTCCCCGCCTCTCTGCACCCCTCATCCAGTAGAGTGGGCTAGTGGCATTGGGGGCAGCAGTCTCACACTGCTCCACTGCTGCCCGGGCTTCCCGTGGGGAGCAGCCACCAATGACACCAGCCCGCCAGGCCACTGCCAGCCCGTGCTTTGTGCACTCAGACACTCTCTGAGTCGAAACCCAGCACAAGATACACAGGGCTTTGGTAGGACGACATAGGAGACGTAGTCCTGACATCCGTGACGTCAGAAGCTGGGGCAGGGGTCGCAGCCTAACTGTGAAGTAGAACACTCCCTTCCCAGTGCAACTGCTTCTCTACAGCTTTTTGATAATCCACATGTATGATGATGTCTACAAAATAGCCAGGGGAGGTGACAGGACCCCCTTCCATGTGATCCTGTGAAGGGTTTACACAGTGACAGCAGCCTATACCACAAAAGGTAAGAAACCCTGGAGGAGATGCCACCATACCTGGCTACTGAGAGAGCTTTATGAAAACTGTGGGAGCAAAGAACTGATTAGCAGAGAGTGGTAGGAGCAGATGAACTTTTTGAAAAGGAAGATCTCCATTTTATGCCCATGGCACCTCAGTAACAAGCAGAAGAAGAAATATAGAAAGTATGTGAGACTGATGAGGAATTATTTGAAAATTCATAGAGCAGGACTGGGCATTTAGTTACAGTGACTGAACAATAAATGTGTTACTGCTCCCTCCAAGGAGAGAAGCCTCTTCAGCTCCAGTGTGCCTGTGCTGGGGCAGGGATTCCTGCAGGTTTGCAGACAGGAGAAGGAATGTTTCAAGGTGTAGCAGCACCTCAGAGAAGGGTGCCTGTGCCTCCTGAGGCAGGAGCTGTGAATGCCATCCAATGTTCAGGGAATGACAGAGAGATCACACTCACCTGAACAATTAACCAAAATCAGTCTGGGCCCTAATAAAATGTATGCTATTATGGACTAACCCAACCCACACAGAGCGAAGACCTCACTGACATCGGGGGAAACAGCAGAGTCCCAGCTGACACTTGGCAGAGACAAATGAAGGAATGTTTGCACAAAACAGCCTTTAGGGGCACAGTCAGCAGAAGTCTCAGGTGAGACAGAAATGGCAATATTGAAAAACTGCCTTCCCATTGCGTTCGGAGCCTGTCACAAGACTTCCTGGCAGCAGTCTGGCCATGGACAGCACTGCAAAGGCTGAAGAATCTGGCCAGCAATTTTTATTTTTCTGACAAAAACCTCAAGCCTACCCCACACATGATAGCTGTGCCACAAGATACTATTACAATAGCTTGCAGGGAAAATCTTCCAATTCGTCAGTCCAACCATGGAACTGAGTAGCATGAGAAGTCTGAATACATTTAACTTACTATTTTCACCATGGAAATGCTCAACAAAACTGACCTTTACAGTTTCAATAAAACTGGATTTTCCTGTAGGTCCCCTGTCAGCCACTGCAATAATAAGAGGGAGTGCTAAAGTCCAGAATTATTAAAAACTGAAAAAGAATAAAATGGTGTCCCAGCCCCACTGCTGCTGGGCTGGATCTGACTGCATTCACTCTGCTGGTAGAGCTGTACTGTCCTTCAAACATTTCAGACAATACAATTCCATCTGTGATTTTGCTGATGCAAATCCGGAGGATCTGCTAACTTCTTGCTGGGTCCCATTCAGAGCAGGATACCATTGCATGTCTGCTGACGTGCTGCAGCTCCTTCCACCTGGGGCAGGCCATTTCTGGGGATTCCTGGGTACTGCTGACTATCCTGGTGTGTTTATCCTTCCTCATCAAGGTCTTCATTTACCTGTTCCTAAGCAGAGCACTAAGACTCAGTGTTCTGGCACCAAGGAAGGTGCTTCTTTCTTTGCCCTCCGAGATGCAGCTTCCCTCTGGCTGGCCAGGCCAAGGATGGACAAGGGTACAGGTGGGGAAATGGAGCAGGATGGGGGAAATGGAGAGGGGAATGGGAAGACACTCATAGACTTACTTCACACCCCAAAGTTTCTTACATTTTTTACCAAGGAGTTTTGGCATACCTGGCCCTCAGACTATGATCAGTCTCAAGAATAATAGCTATAAAACACGGCTAGAAAAAGATTGATGTCTGTTTAGACCACATGCATTGTTAAGTATCCATCATTTGGGAGCAGTTGAAGAAAGAAATTATTTCTTCTTTGTGTTTAACTTTCTCCAGTGTCTGTGTTCAGGAAGGTATCCTCAAGAGTGATGAAATTCAGGCATTCACAGTCAATGCTTCTGGGACTAGGTAGTTTTGAAGTATCCAAATCTACATTTCACATATTGCTTTTTTAGCAAAATATAGATATGGGCAGACAAAATGTGAAACAGAGCAGCTTTTAATAAACCCCTCAGGTTCCAGCAAACCACATTGTTAGCAACAGCTACAACCACCTTCCAGCTGTCCCAGTCCTCCCCCCGCTGCACGCTGCATTAGCTCCAAAGGCCGTATTTTCTCTTGAGATTCAAAATGGGCTGTTAACACGCCAGTTGTTAACACTGTACTGGATTCAGGTATTTCACGTGTCAGACAGACAGCACCAGCTGACTGAAACCAGGAGCGACCCCAGGCGCGGCTGCGCTCGGGGCGGAGCGGCCGTGCGGCCGCAGGTGGCACCGGGCCCGGGACCAGCCCTGCCCGGCCGGCTCACGGCACTGCCGGTGCCTGCCCTCCCCACGCACCACACACGGGCCTGCACCAAATCAGGGCTGTGTGTGCCATCCTTTCATGAAGCACTGCCTGGCCATGGCCGCGGTGTATTACAGGGACCAGATCGGCCACTGCCAAGTAGAGGTGATGCTATTTCCATCTGTGTGCTTGCAAGCAGGCTTCCATGCATGCTGCTTTCTTGACTAAAAGAAAGATGCAAAACCGAGCTAAACCCTTTTCCTTGGCAGGTTTACAGATCCTTTGCACTTTTTAAAATACAAGATCATGCAAGTATCTGTGCCCACATCACTTACTTTCCTTTGGCTATTATGACAGAAGTTTTGGGTCTCTCTGTTCGTCCAGTGGAATTAATCCCTGGAGGCCCAGCCTCAGCTGAACATTATTCAGTATTTGCTGGCTGCTGCAGAAGTGCAGAACGTGCTGCTCAGTAGTGAGTTCGCAGCTTTTAGTGCCTCCCTGCTGTTCCTTGTGCAGAGGCATGAAAGGAGAAATACCCACGTTCTGCTCCCAGGTACCAAGGACTACCTGGTGATGGAGCAGTGCTTTGTTCAGATTCCTCATCTCTTCCCAATAGCTCCTGATGTGCAGGTGTCCCAGTCCTCTTCTGGGTGGGCATGCCCAGCTCCTGGACAAAACCTGGCTGGAACAGAGGGCAGGCAGAGCCAAGAGCCCCAGTAGGTGCTTGCACATGGGGAACTGATGAAAGCTCCTGCTCCACCCGAGTTGCCTTAAGCTCAGTCTCTGCTTCAACACAATATTTTTTCCTTGACAGCTTGAGAAAAATAACTTCTGTTATTCTGAAGGCTATGGAAAGTAAAAGCCAACAAAAATAAAATCCCTCTTCCTATTTCCTACTGTCATGTAACTTATTGCAGTTACACAGTGCATGTGCTGCACAGCTCCTCGGGCTGTGTGTGGGGTCAGAGCCGCTGGGGAAGACACACACCAGACCCGTGGGATGAAATGATCCATGCCCTGGAGAACTCACGGCCCCACGGGGTAATGGCACCCTTGGGGCTACTGGGACACCTTCAGGGAGGTCCAGGTTCAGGGAAGTCTGAAGAGTAAATTCAACTTTCAGAAGAGTTAATTCAAAGTTTTAAGTTCACCCGCATTAGTAGCTTTATGTTCCCGCCCAAGAGCCCTGTCTCTGCCAACTGCATCAGCAATGCCTTCAGTGGGGAGGCTGTCAGGCTTTGTCAATATAAGGCAAATTACAGAACTAAGGATTTTAATTATTCATTTCATACCTCCTAAACAGAAATAATCTTCCTGAAAACCCATAGCAAAGCCAACTGAAAAACAAAGGAAGTAAAGGAAGCAAGAGAAAAGCTAATCCTGAAGTAAGGATGAGCTTGAGCCCATCCACAAACTCAGAGTTAGAGAATTTTATTTAAGACTGTTTATTTGTTGCTTTTTTCTGTTTACTAGAGCTTTAGACCTTTGATCCTACCACTGCATTTGCCAAAGGCTGTACAGACAATTGCACCTGACACGTTACCTCTACCAGTGACATCCAGATGCCTTTCAGCTGGATGACCAACACAGCTGCAGAGCAGGATGCTGATGGAAAGTGGATTAGGAGATTGCTCATCCTCTCAGAAAGTCACCTGGGACAGCTGTGTGTTGCTAAGCCCTGCATCAGATGGAGAGAAAAGAGTATTTTGCACAAATCAGGAGTTTGGTTTAATTGTCACAGTCCACAGCTTCAGCAGGAACCCAAGGCATGAGGCTGGTGGTTCACACTCCAACAAGAACCATAAGAAAACAACCCAGAGGTTTTTAAAATAGGCATGGCACACCAGGCAAAGTCTGTGGCAGAGGGAGGGAAGATCCCAGAGCATCGACATCCCAGCCCTGCACCAGACTCTGTGCACTCAGAGAAAGGGCTTTCGAGCAGCGCCGGCCTCCCTCCCTGGCACAGACATGAGCTCTGTACTCCCCACCAGCCTCCTGGCTAACGAGTCAGAGCACATTTTAAGCCAAATGCTTGTGAGATGGGGGTGGGGGGGAGGGGAAACTTCTTTATTCTGCAAAAATTACAGGACTGATATGGTTCTTCATTTTATCCCTGCTCAGTACACACAGCATCTTCGGAAATGTTCCTTCACAAACAGGGCCAAATGCAGTGCTGGTGCCACCCCCCCTGTCCCTGTGGTACACAGAAGTGGACTTGCCCTCTCCTCCTAGGAACTGTGATTCCTATTTCCTTCCCAAGACAACTTCACATGAAACTGGACTCAAAGGAACCATGCAAAATCAAAGACTACCTGAAGGAAATTAAGCAAGCCCCTTTCTGCACGCCATTAAAGCCGAAATTCTAAGGAAATAACCTTGCGTGCTTCAGACAGTTTGTTTCACTCTGCTACTTTTTCAAATGATTTTAAATTACACATGCTCAAATAGAAAAGGATGGCAGTAAATAGGAAGCTGTAACTAAACATTGCTCCGTAACAGGTAGCAGATGAGTTGCCAGCCATACCATACAATGGCATAAAATATATACAGCTCTTCCTAATATTTCTCCATCCCTTTGATTTAAGAAAGAGATGGCTCCTATTTGCAGTCTGTCATGGAGCACTCTGAACACTGCTGTGCTCTTCCTTTGGGTTCCCTATTATTTATCTGATTTCCTAAAGACATTTCTTAATTACTCAGGTATTTACTCAAGTTTTTATATTTTTACTGAGTTTTCCTCAATCCCAGCATCCCCACAGGAATTAAAGAAACTGAACACAGAATCCTAACCTTTGTTGATCTGTTTTGTTTTCAAGAGATGCAGCTCTTTGTGCGGTCAAAGAAGACAACCGCAGGCATTTGCACTACACCACAACCCATCCTTCTGTCTCCTCTGTGCAGTCATTAGCTCTGCTCACCCGTTATCTGCTCCCTGGGTAAGTTCCCCATGCTGCACGGCAGCGAGGATGCCAAGAGAAAGAGAGGGTTGATGTGACCGCACACACGGCAAGCACAGACAGGGCAGCCTGGTTCACCGGGCCAAGGGGAGCCCTAGGCGAGGAAGTCCGAGGCCTTGATAAAGCCAATTACAGCCACTGCTAACACCTGCTGGTGCAAAGGGCCACCCCAGGAGCCCATCAGCGGTGCCACGCCGTGCAGTGTTACGCCCTGTTACGTGTTAGTGTGTCACTGCCTTGCCTGTGCAGGGACTGTGGGGAGACTCTTCCCAATCCCCGTCCCTGCCGGGACAGCTCCAGCAGTGATTCCGTGCCTCAGTGCCGGCTGTTGCCAGAAGCCTGGGCAGCCCCTGCTTCCGCAGACTTGTGCCTCGAAACAGACATTTCAAAAGTGCCCCAAAATAAACACTAATAGCTGCTGGGTCAAACTATTTGCTGGCTTAGTGGACACATGGGGCTTCCTTCTGCCGCCTTCTCTGCCTCAGTTTGACTCCTTTGTTAAAAATGCTGAGGAAAAGATACTTTCTTTTATAAATTATACTATTATCTCAGATTCACCTCTTCCCTTAATGAAAAGCAAGTTTCTACAGCATGTCAAATAAATAGCCCTTAAGTACAGTACAGTCAAGTTCTTCCAGTGTACTTCTTGGAAAGCGGGGAGGTCTCATGGTAGGTCCAGCTGTGCATTTGTGTCCCTCACAGCCCCCAGCAGGATGATCAGCATCTCTGCACCCTAGTAGAAAGCAGCACCACCTCCCTCTTGTCACCAGTGGCATCCACTTTCAAAAGTACTCTCTCTTTTTTCTCCTCAGTTTCCTTTTAGGCTTTTCTTCTCACTCCTGCCATTGCTCAGCCTGTGAGGGAATGTTCTAACATCAAGCCTTACCCTGAGTCTCATTTTTTGAAAGGATGAGATTTCCCAGCATCCTCAAGCCACTTCACATTTTCCTGTCCTTTTTCTAACATATGCCATATCCCTTCAGTTTTGTTTACCACTCTTATCCCCTTCACTATTTTTCCCCATTTTTTTATTGAACCATTTTTCTTTTTACCCTCTTCCCTTCAACTCTTTGCTTCTCTTTTTTCTCCCTGCCCCATGCTAGCGACACTTTCTGGCTAGATGTATTACCCAGTGTGCTGAGGGGAAGCAGTGCATCTGAATTCAAGCTGCACTGTACAACAAGAGCAATACTATATATACTTAAAGAAACAGCAAATCAAACTCTTAGTGTTCTTGTCTCCCTGTGCTAGATTCCCAAAGCCAAATGCCTCCCATTATCAAAACAATTTTAAATAAAGCTAAGGGGAGAATTAAATGAAAAATAAATTGGGCATTTAAAGCCTGGTTCGCAGCACTCAGCTGCTCTCACTTCAACAGCTGCACTGCACACCTTCCATCAGGCCCCACTCTGCAGAGCAGGCTCTGTTTGCCGGCGTGCTCCCCGCTCTGCCACAGATGATACGGACGCCCTGCATTGCCAGATAAGCAATAGATGTCACTCTCCCTTGCCTAAGATTAAAATGAATACATTCATTTATTTTCTATTACAGGCTACAGCACAAATCAGAGAGGAGAGGGAGCACATTCCGCACTTGGCTCTTTGCTCAGAACTCGGCATCGCCCCACGGACATGGGGCCTCCCTGCACACACTTGGCCAACACTTTTGTGGTAAACCCTCAGATACTTCTGCATAAAACGGGTGTCCAGGAAATAACTACTGCTCTGGGATGACATGATTTTGTACTTTTTATACTTATAGCAAGTGAATCCCAACCTACCTTCTAACCACATCCTTTTTGGACAGGCCCTCCCCAGCTGGACGGGGGCAGAGCACATCTGGGTGACACATGTTCCCTTTACAGCCAGTAGAATATAATCTGAGAAATAAAAATGCTTTAATTGAAAGCAATCAAAAATCAGAGTTATGCCAAGAAATCCTTTTTTTCAGCTCTAAACAAAATGAAAATAAAACCTGAGAAATTAGTTGTTCAGAGATCAGAAGGGAACTAGCTAGAAGGAGATAATGCTACATGTTTATACATTCTATGTATTTTCTTTCCATTTTAAAGAGAGTAATTTCTAAACTGGTTGAAACTCATGCGTGAATTATGACATCTGGCTCTGGAGGTGGTAGATAGAGGCAGAGACTAAACTCACATATACTGCACCTGTCCTGCTGACACAGAGCTCTTTCTTGCACTGCTAAAGGGATGCAGAGGAAGTAACAAATAAATGCTCGTGTTTAAATTAAGATTCAGAAAAGGAAAGTCTTCTTGTCCATGAAAAACTACAGAATATTTACACAGATGCACACGGATACACGTACACCTGTGCACACACTGTGGGGGCAAGGGAGGGAGGATGAGACACGGGAAAGCGATAAAGACCCTACTGTTCTCACTCAAACACACTAGTCCTGTTAACAGGAAAAGATCCAATCCTTGTATACAACCAAAATTCCCAAGGTTTGGTCTAATATGTATCTTTTGCTTTTTATTTAGCTGTACTCTTGGACTACTGAGTTAGAGATTTAAAATACACAGAATCAGTGTAGGGAACTGTAGGGAAAAGCAGAAAAAGGTTCCTCCTGAAGACTCAATTGAATTACTCTGAAAAGATTAATTAAAATTGAATTCTCTTTTGACACAAAATCTCCTGTTTGCTAGTTCTTGGTATGTCTATTACCTAGTTTCCATTAGGAGATATTATACTCTGTAATGAAATAAACTTCAAGGACCCTGTGGGATTAAACAAAAAGTTTACTGTATTCTGAGAGCCGCAGGAGCAGAGAGGTTCCAGTGCAAGCTGGCTTGCTTAATGAGAAAATGGTCACATGTCATCACTGAAGTCCTGTCAGGGATCTCTATCACTGCTTTTTAAGGTACAGAAGGGCAAATAACTGAGTGTAGATTAGAAAACAGCTTGATTTGCAAAGTGACAGCCAAAAGTCATCGATCTCTCCAAAAACCTAGGGAGAGGGGAGGGGAAGGAGAGGATTTCCTTCAACCCTGAGAACAGCTTTGTAACTAGAATAAGAATTATTAAAAAGGAAAGGCCATTGGCACCTCCAGCATGTGGCTGTGGTTTTGCTGTCAGTATTTGGGGAAGCCATCCAGGGAATCACCTACATTAGGGATCAGTGTGAGTGAATTAGACACAAGAGTGAGAGCATTGACACTGCAACTGGTGCTTCCGGTCTGACACACTATAAAATATTGCTTTGTGTTTTACCATATCACACTTGGAGCCTAACGAGACACTTGACATACTAAGAAACGACTCAAAATGGACCTGGGGGCAGAGCCTGGCCCTGGATGACATAAGGGAGAATTTCAGTGTAGTACTGAATTAACGGTAGCACACAAAGTCACTGACCACTGTAACTGTTCAAGGAAAATCAGTTTGAGAGAGACAGAGCAAACATTATTTGTGTCCTTTTTTTCTGCATATTCTCATTTTACAGCAAAGACACTATGAAATGCCCAGTGTCATAAGTCTTGACCCCAGAAGCTGGCACTGTTATCAAAAGGATAATATTTGTGTGTTGGCTGTTTGGGGTCTGTAACAGAGCCCACCAAACAGGTACTCACCACATCCCAAATCTGTGCTTCCAGCTACACAGCCAGCAGCCTTGTAACGGAAAGTTAAAATGTAAACACAAGCTGCTATTTTAGTGCAATCACACAAATGTAGCAGCTTATGTTCTCTTTTCCTTTATTTCCAGAATGGACAGGGTGCCTGAATCAAGCTACAGCTAATCCTTTTCCTTTTTTCTCCTTTTTTCTTGTCCCTAAGTGTCCAGTCAATTAAATCTTGCTTACATAAGGAATTCTTACTTGCCTTATTCCTACAATGACAGTTGACAATGTTCAGACTAAAGGATGCCAAAATCTGTTTTTCCCTAGATAGTAAAAATAGAAACAGAAATCAAACCCAAGCAGACTAATAAAGGATTACAAGAGCTGACAATGCTTTGTGAATTTGAAAGGTTACATTGCTTGGTTCAAAATAAACCTGAAATCGTGAGTCTGCCCTGAGATTTTGCCTCCCCTGTTTACAACATTCTTCCCTTTGTCATACGGATAGTTGTTCACAAAGGAGTTCACTGACATCACCTTGTTCATCTAGTCCAGATGGCCCAAAGTGATGAAAATACAAAGGTATTCCGGGAAGTGACCTTAGAGGTGCTTTAGAGATTCAAAATTCAGGGAAGACTGAAAGCCTGACTCTGGAAGCATCACAGCTCTAGCTCTACGGAACGCCAGTTCACCTAGGCAGCAGCTGCCTTTCAAAGGACAACAGCAGATTCCCCACTTGACGAGACATCTGCTACAGTTTCCCACAATTCCTGATTTACAAAGGAAATAAGAGCTGGTTTGCATCACATATGTCAATAGCTGGGATTTTTCCCTTCTTACCCTTCAGATTGTGTTACCTCTAATGAGACAAGATGACAGTGCCTGTTCAGAAATGAAAACAAGAGGGGAAAATCTACAGGCCAAAGACAGTTTACTTTTTTTCCTCTGAACTGATCTGTTAACTTTGCTCTGAGAAGCTGGCCAAACCAAAAATCACAGATCTGTGCTGCTCTCATCCTCTGGGATATATAGATAGATATATAGATACAGAGATAGAGAGATAGAGAGATAGAGAGATAGAGAGATAGAGAGATAGATAGATAGATAGATAGATAGATAGATAGATAGATAGATAAGATATAAAGTACCTCTTCCCAAACCACACCTGGCTTGGCAAAATAAAAATTAAATCAACGTGGTTTTGTAACATAAAAGCCACCCTCTCACTTTTCCCGAGGACTATTTGAAATAAAGATGGATCATAGTGTGAGTCATTTCTCTCTCCTCTCTGATGCATTCACACACGCCTACCACTGCAGGGGGATTCAGAGAAATGACCTGAATCTAAAGCACCTTTGGGTTTGCAAACAAAACCCAGCCAATGAGGTCATGCAAAGCCAGGCCTAAATCTATGGTTTCCCCTTTGCCCCTGGTTTTGCTCCTCTCAAAGTATTTCAAATGGTGAAAGTGCAGGAGAAACAAGGAGTGGTACCATGTAATGAAACCACGTATCACAGAGCAGCTCCAGAGTATGGCATTCCCATTTCACAGGAGGGGCATTCAAGCAAGCACACCAGGTGAAATCCCAGTTGACCACAATACTTGTACTTATTTTAACTGTTTATTGAAAACAGCATGACAGATGCAAAACAAAGGGAGAATGAAGAAAAAGAAACATTGGCTTCGTTCACAGGCTCAGCTCCCTCTGCACGAACCACACACAAAATCAGTTCTTCACATAATATGTTAAAAAAAAGTTATATGTGTTAATAGTAACATGAGAGGTAAAAGACAGAGGCAGCAAAGAAAAAAAGAGGTGGCAGGAAGGTCTGGTCAAAGACAGGTTTGTTCTGGCAGCAAGCGGGCAGCACGGATGATGCAGAGGTGCACTCCCCGGGATAAAGGAGCAGAAGGCAAGAGACGCTGAAGAGAGAGAAGGTCCATGATAAGGGATCAGGAGCCAGGCCTAACCTGAGGCTGGGAAGAGCCTCACTTTGTAGTTGTTTTGCTTTGGTTGGTCCTCAGAACAGTGGTTCAGGAGCAGGCTTACATGCCTGCACAGTGCTCCCTGTCTGCTGATTCATACCACCAACTTACAAAACACATAAAATTGAGAAGAATGAATTCAAGTGTCAGGAGATCTGCCCCTGCTCCCAGCAGCCTAAAAAGGAACTTGTTTATGCCATCTATGAAAGAGCTGTGACACATTCCTTCAGTGATGGAATGATCAGACTAGGATCACTTTTGCTGGCCAACATTGAGCATATTTTTCTCCAATTCATCTTTCTAGTGTGATTTATTCCACACATCCACTTGGAAAAACATGCTCAGCACCACCACAACAGCTGCACGGCAAAGTCCATCACTATACTGATAGATCACGGTTTCATTTCTTGCCCAAACACAGACAATAAGGAGCTGCATATGAGGCGCACACAAATTCTGTCCTTGAGCTTTACTGTCTCAGGAAATGACAAAGCAAATCCATCCAGGGCAACGAAGCCAATCCTAAAGGGCCCCGAGCCCCAAATGCCAGCACTGATGGGATTTGAATACACCCTGTGAAGACCCAAACTTAGAATAGCACATGGTATCACCTGCAACAAGTTAGTCCTTACAGAACAGCATTACCTTCAGGTTTGGTCCTTTGAAGAGCCATCAGCAATTACTCCATCTTAACCACCATTTTTCCAGGATGGACAAAAAACAGGAGCAGTAAAATACTCCAAACCCCTGCACCCTTATGTGTTGTTCCAGGGAGTATTTCAACACACGTCTTTGTATGTCCTGCAGAAAGAATCCCTTCCAGCACCTACCCTGTGTAAAGAGCACAACAGCTCCAGCTCCCAGTTACTCCAAGGCATTGATGGAGTTTCCAAAGAGTAGTTGTGAGTGCCATTTTTGGATTCTGAGTCTGGCAGGCCTGACTGTTCTCACTTAAGACTAAATTAAATGCTTCTCAGGCTTTCCTGTCTAAACCATATTGTTCCTTCTGGGCCCTTTGGCTATATTTTATGAAATAACTGATGTTCTCTATCTCGAGGGGGCAATTTATTACTGTTTCTACCAAACAATGAACCATATGATCTAATACATCTCTTCCAGTTCCGTCTTTTGAGGTTTCTTTAATTTTTGCAGAGATTTTAATTTTTTTCCCAAAGAATGGTTTGTGTACCCGACGATTTGTCCCATTGATATTTCTTGGTCTGAAAAAGACACTGCCTCTCCCTAAAAACCTTGCCAGGTACTACCTATGCAGAAGCATTACTCCAGGGGCAGAGTGCATGGAATTATTTCATATTTTCTTAATTTTGGTTAACTCCTAGAAAATTCACTATTATTCCACTTTCTTCTATCCTTAGCGTTAGTCTGTGCTTTCCCCTCCTCTTCGACCCTCGCTGGCACTGTCCCATACCCCAGCCTGCCCAGCTCACCCTGACTGGCTCGTTGTGTGAAAGCAATTTTAAGAAAACGGTCTTTGGAGAAAAGCTCTGTTCCCCCCGTCAGCTCTGGTAACTCTAAAGCAGCATCAGTAACATAATAAGATGCTGGAACTGGCCATAGAAGAAACTTAACTCTAGCCCAAGCGTCTACATAGGCAGATGTGTGAACCACGGTTTTACAAAGCACCTTGTGCACACCTATTTCAGCTGGGTGCCAAAATGAGAGGAGCTTGCAAATGAGCTTGCTCCCCATGTAGTTTACATATGGGGCTCAATTCCAGGTGCATTAGCATCCTGTTATGAGTTGCTTTTTGAGGGAAAGATCCAAAGGGAATGAAGGATCAGAGATCTGGGAGACAATATGGCCCAGATCTGCTTTAGACATGCCAGTGAGGCTCTTAATTTGCTGCTTTGTTGCACTACATACAGACACACACACACATATATGTACTTTTTTCCTCCATAAACCTCAACTGCTTTTGCTGCTTCTAGAGAAGGGTGATTTTGAAATACCCCTTCCAAAGCTGGGACGGATGTTTCCAGTGTTGAGGTTTATTAAGTTCCTGTGGCAGCTATTTCCAAGGCTGCTTTGTCATACATTTCTTTGCAAGAGACTAAGAATGGCATAGGGGCTTTGCAGATAAGGATTTCAATTGCAACCTTTATACTAAAGTGTAATAGGAACATCGGGGAATTAAATAAAATTATATTTTTCCTAGATGTCTGCTTAAAAAGGAAATTCAGGATTTTATGGATGCCCCAGAGACAAACTATTACATTACATTCCTTGCCGTTCTTATTTGAGTTCTGTCTGTTTGAGCACCTCAAATAGCACAGAATCATTCATAAAGAATGGGCAAGAGAGACTGTGTCCATCAATATTTCAAGCTTGGTTATCAAATCAAGAGAAATTCATGAGTTCTGCTCCAGCTCGACGTTTTCAGGTTTGATACTGTTGTTTGACAGTTTAGAGGGTTTTCCCTCTGCATTCTCATCGTCATTAATATTTTATATAATGTTGCAGTTGATGCTATTGTAATATTTATTATTTTTTTTTTTACTTGGCTGTACTAACCAGTTTTTTCTTTTCTCTTTCAGCAGGGAGAAATTCACACTCATTTGCTATTTGTGGGGTGATGACATAGTGTGAAGAAGCAGTAATGATGACTGACTGATAGAAGGCACCATATGGTCTCTCCATTTTTCTCTGTGCTATTTTCTGAGAGATGAATAAAGACTCAGTATAAGATAAGCTTTCCTATATATAGTATAAAAAAATTTTGACCTTTTTTTTCCCCAAATAATTGGCAGGATGGGAGAAATAATCTTTTTTTTCCTACAGCATTCAAACAGTATTGCTATAAATATCAGGCTCCAAATCACCAAGATAAATAATTTCCAGTCTTTTCCACCAGAAACATTTACATGTATCTAGGCATCAAAACCAATTTTATAATTAATTTCACTCACCCCCAAAATGTTCTCCATCTTTCCATAGCAAACATTTTGAAAATATAAGTTGCATTTGCTGATGACTAAGCAAAGGTAAACAATTCCTTCCGGTCTGAAAAGAAACTAGATTCTATATAGGACTCTAAGTGACTGTGTGCAATGCATGATAATCAGAAATCCTGATTATAAGCACAGTACTAGCATCACTAGATCACAATACTAGATTATATGCTGGGGTGTTTCTTTGCACCCAGAGTGTCTGAGTCCGTGCAACTTATAAAAGAGAAGATTCCCTTCAATAAATATGGCATTTGCTTTAACATGTTTTAATATCAAAATAATTGGAAATCTAATTTCCTAGAAATAACAGAATAAAAATCTTTTATTGTTCTGCCATACGTATTTACCAAGTATATTCTTTTCCTACATAAATATTTTCTTTTTTTTTCCTCTGTCCTTTTTGTCCATTCTACCCTCTCGAACGAAGGCTTTGTGATTGTTCCTTTGTGATTGAACCTCTTCCTCCTAACTTTGTAATAGCCACTAACTAGCCCCAGACTACAGCAGAGCCACACACATATCTGCTAATGTTATTAAGCAGTCAGGAGCAGAAACAAAGAAGTAAACAAAAGGGATTCGCATTGCCTTCTGTTCCATTGGAGACAGAGAGGGAAAAAAATAAAAATCAATCCTCCAAACACAAAAATAACCCCCAGAAATCGTTGGTTTAAGATACCTTATTTTTCAAATTCACAGCATTTTTTTGTAAGTAATGGAGCCAAAATTGAAGAAAAACATAATTGTGAGTCCTGCAGGCAGCAGGGCAGAGAACTCGTTGTCAATGGACCTAGTGCCAGGACTCTTGTTTGGGCTTTGTTTTCAAGGTCATCCATTTAGAGCATTTTTCATAACACAGCCTGGATAAAGAATAGAGCCGCGTTCTGCTCGCCCTGCTCACCCCACCACAGATGCAGCAGGAAAGGTTCCTTCGCCAGGCGAACAGGAGATGGCCCTTGGAGGACGGTGTTCTCCCCGGTCACCTGCCATAGCAACAGACATTGAGCAGTGTTTTACATTTATAGTATGCAACTCACTTTCCCCAGTTAGACTTATTATTTTTGCTGTGACAGCTTATGCACCCTGCACCACAGAGAGCAGGACAGAAGGTGCTCAGGTAAAGCAACGACTGCAGTTTTCACATGTTATTCTTCCTTTGAACTCCAAGTGGCATGAATGCGTGTTCCCCTGGAAAGCTGTCACGTGCACCTTCTTTTCCTGTGACAATAGAACTACAGAAAATCTGATCTCAAAACTCTCAATCAAATATTCCATCCTATCAGCAATGAGCTGGCTCACTTAAGGACTACAGAGTCGGGTCCCTAATCAATACTTTAATAAATAACACCTACTTAGAACAATTGATGGCTAGGGAGCAGACTAAGTATAATGTATTTCTGCTAACCTAGTCACAAGAAAAATGTCATAGTTAATTTACAAGACACACCTGAAATTATTCTGAGGGCTGTAGATAGGATCCATCTTGACACACATTTGCTGCTGTACGCGCACAGCGTCTGGGTGAGGTGGGTGGTGGGTACTCAACGCAGCGTGTCTGGCTTTGTTTGTTGGCAAGCCCCGCTCCTGCTGCCTCCCGGGCTGCCAAAGCTCAGCTCCGTGGCTCCCTGGCAGCAAGGGCAGCTCCTGGGACCCACACTCCGAAGCTGAGGAGTGGGTGCAGAGCACAGCGTGTCCCCTTGATGCCAGGCTCTGGGGGCACTATTCGATCGAATTAAACGGCCACTTCATTACACTAGCAATAGCCGGGCATGCCGCCGAGGCCATTCCTGGGGATTACAGCCATACCTTGGTTTTGCTTTCATGAGACTCTTTATTCTGCTGCACAGTTGTGCGGGGAAAGCCTCTCTGTATTTTAGGGTGGGAAATAGCCAGCAGAGAGTGCAAGAGGCCCCTTCTGTGCTGTTACTCCACAGTCCGTATCCGGGCTCAAGTCAAGGCACCTTGGTGCCCACCATGCCCTGGCTACCGTGTGTCTGCTCCAATTTGTTGTTCGAGGACACCATCACTTCAATTCTCTTCCAATTACTTTTGTGTCTGCCCCTGGGGTGTGTGTTCACAACCTTCTTTTGGGAGCAAGTATGGGCCACCGATCTTCCCAACCAGTCTCAAAATACATTTATATTCTACAAATTGCAGCCCGGAGGAGACGCCCGGCAGGATGTTTGTATCCACCCGGAGGATACGGAGGAGCCTCCCTTCTCCGTTCCTCCCAGACGACACCCGGCAGCAGGGGCGCAGATGCTTCCCCCGCATCCTGCCCAGGACCTTTCCTCCCTCCCCGCAACGTGCCCCTCGGGGGTGCAATATTCCGCTGGGAGCCGCGCGGGCAGAGGCTCGGGATGCGGGATGCGGGAGCGCGCAGGGCGGTCACAGGCGCGCTCGGCCCGCAGCGCCCCGCTCCGCGCGGAACTGCCCTGCAGACAGTGCACGATCCGGCGGCCGCAGGGGCGGCGGGCAGCGGCCGGCGCCGCCGGAACGTGTCAAACTTGAGGCGAGAGCACCCCTGGAAAGGCGGCGGCCCCGGCCGGCCCCGCCCGCGCCGCGGCGAGGGAAGATGCGTCGGGGGCGCGGCAGGACCGGGAGCGCTCCCCGCC
>VZTD01001444.1:630420-677660 GCA_013397725.1 Rhagologus leucostigma | reverse complement strand
GGACGGGTGCGGGTCGCCCCGGGGCTGCGGCGCGTCCCCTCCGCCCCAGCCCGCTCCGCTCCCTTCGCAGCCGGGCGGAGCCGGCCCAGCCCCGCCCGGGCACGGCGGGCACCGGCACCGGGACCTACCTCCGGGTGAGGATGGAGCCGGCGGCTTCGCCGGGCTGAACGCTCGTGAGTACGAGTCCGGCATGGGTTTCTGTAGCGAAAATAACGGGATCAAAGCAAACTAGTTGATAAACGCAGGCATCGCCCTAGACTGGAAACCCAGTTCACCCGGAGTTCAGTCTATGCGAGCAAGGAGCGGTATGAGGGGACACGGAGGCAGTTTTTAATTTCTGGAGTTATCTTTAGAGAACAGGGGGTTTCTTCGGGCGCTGCTCTCCCGCAGGAGTGCTTTTCGGCACGTCCCTATTCCCCCGCCTCTGCTGGCCACACTGGCAGCTCGGACCTTGCAATGCCCCTTTACACCTCACCCAACCCTCCGGAACGGGCGTGTTCAAACCACGGCAAACATACAGCAAAGAAGGGTTTGTACAATATGTTAGCCCCGGTGTGCTAGTGGTGAGCAACCGGACAGCACCCTGCTGACGTCTGGGATCCCCGGGTGCTGGCTGTAGAAGTAGCCAGGAATGTTGTGATACCTGGTCGTAGCTGTGCCATTAGTTTTTTAAGCTTTTTCAGGGGTTAGGAAAACCCCTTATTGTAATTGTATTATAATATTGCTTTCTATCTGTAGCTGACTTGTGTTGCATGTAGATTAACATGTTTAAAAAAACCCAAAGATGCTCTTTTTTTAATGTTGAAATTCTTGCATTTTGCTGCAAGATTTAAAAGTTGCAGCTATTAAGAGAATAGGCTGTATCTACAGTGCCAGGGGGAGAGGGTGAATAGTAAACCTGAACGGTCTCAGAAATGAAAATCGGAAACGCCACCGCTAAATCTGTTTTGTTTATTAATGAGCTCACCATTTGACAAGAAAGCTATCCCCAGTTTATCCCGAGAGGAGTTCATTTTTTCAGATGCCTGGTGTCTCATCAATTCCTTTCATGTCCCTGGGATTTTCTCTTTTCCATGCTCAGGCCACAGCAGCTCTCTGTGTTGGGGATAACTGTTAAGCTCTTCTTTTGAATTCATGAGCTTCCAAATTAAACTTTTGCTGACACCTGCTACCTAGCCTGGTTGAGCATAATGACAGTATCACCCAGGCTACTGGAGCTCTGCCACCAAACGAAGTAAATCGCAAACAAAAATAATTGTAAGGTGCACGGGCTAGGTAACACAATGATTTGGGGGACATCCGGGAAACTCCGGCTACCGGAAATCCAAAGTCTGCTTCTAATGGAGCAAACTTTCCAACAGCAATCACAGGCAGGAATTAAATCCATAGAGTAGATGGCAACAGAGATTAATAATCATCATCAATTAGCTGATGGAATCAAACAGAACAAAATGAGGGTAAACAAAAACCTGTCTCCCCCTCCCCCTTGAGTCCAGTCCCACCTTTATTTATCCAGAGTCAAGGATTTCTCCTGAGCACTGGTTTCAAGGGCCAAAAAATTTAGCAGGTGTCATAACATAAGGTCAAGACTTAATTATTTATATGGACACATCAATCATCCTGTGGGGATGATTTATTTATAAATCACCAGAGCTGTAAAACAAGACAGTGAATTCTGATTTCCTCCTGCTCCTTCCTGAAGGCACCAGGAAGGTCCACGCTGTGGCCGAATGACCTCAGGAGCCTGTAGAAGATTTTGCCCAGCCCCACATGGAGGAGGCTTTTCTACACCTTTTAAATCATGCAACCAAAATGCCACCAGGGAAATCTCATGCATAGTTGCTACATCTCAGTAATGAACATTTACTGATTATGGATTATCTGGAGAATTTAGCTTTTTAAACATTATTCAAATGTTTATGTTTATGTAAGCTAATAAGACTGAGGAGATTCAGTAACTACTCTCTGCCTCATGGTATTTGAAAAGTGTCCATGGGGCTTAGCTCAGCATCTTCCAGAGTCACTTTTAAAAGTCTAAAATAGAATTTTTCTGCCTGAGAAAATCCACCCTATCTCTACTCAGTATAATGTTCTTTGCTCACAATTAATGCCAAAAATCAATTTTCTAATATGCTTTTTATGTTTCTGCTGAGCACAAACAGGATGTCACAGTAAAAGCTTTTATTGCCATCTGATTAGACTCCACTGGGGGTAAGTGAGTGGCTTGGGCCAGTAGGGCTGCGAGATTGCTGTGCTGGATGCAGCAAACACAGAGGAGGGAGTGGGATGCTGAGCACCAGCCACAATCCTGCTCTCAGGGTCATTCAAAGAAATGTTATCAACTGTGTGGGCAGAAGCAGGATCAGGCCCATTAGGTTTTCTGATAGCTGGACAAAGTAATGAGCATATGCTTGGCATATTCCTTAATCTCCTTCTCTGGGATTTTGATAAAGGGTTAATTACAGCCAGGGATTCTCAGAGATTTGCCCATTTATTTATCTGTTAAGAGAAATCATGCTATTGATCTCATTCACATGACCATTTTTCAGGCAGGGAGGTGATTAACTTTGAGTGAAACTAGTAAAAAAAGAATACAGGAAGAGAGATGGAAAGGAAAGTTATGGTAAAAATAAGAGCTAGGAGGGAAAGTTTCCTTTGCTTTTCTATCATTATCTTGTAAAACCGTGTAGCCCAAACCCATCAGCTTTACCATCAAGAAAAGAGGAGCACGAGGAGTATCCAGGGCATCTTGTGATCCTTCTGAACTTCATGGCAGGACTCCATCTTGGCAAGAGCAAGTCAATAAGCTTTCCTGCACATCCATTATTCTGTTCCCACTGATTTTAAAAGAAGACCATTTATCACTGTATTTCAGTGACAGAAATACTAAAATAAGTTTTCACTGGTTTTATAAGAGGGTGTAAAGAAGGATGGATGAGCTGGTAACGTCTTCAAGGAACAATTAAGACATTAAGAGTGCAGGAAAATATTTTTAGGAAATAACTAATCAGTGAGAAAATAGGAATTTAGGACTCAATTCAGTTATGAGATGTTCCTCAAGCACCCTCTGGATTTTGCTCAGAGCATGTGAAAAAAGTGAAGAATTCATAGTATTTCTTGTAGGCAAGACCAGTCATCTGCTTGTGTATTTTTATGGTATATTGGGTATATTTATAGCATTTAGTAATGCCAGCAACGTTCAATGTAAAGAGTAACAGATGAATGTATCGTGAAACAAGGCACTGGCAAGGCAGGTGGGAAAGGATTTCCAAAATATTGCAGCAACCAGGCTAGGAGAAATCTAGGAAGATGGTAAACATAACAGACCTAGGTAGCTTCAAGCAAAGCCAGGGTTAAAGCCCCAGGCCCGGCCCTACGCACGTGTTCTGTAGAGGAGGAGAGCCAGGACTCGCTGTGTGCAAGCCCCAGCAGAGGTGGCTTCCACGCCACCCAGCCTCGGTGCATCCAAGGGCACGGGTGACAATAAAATCGCAGTTGAGTGCAAAGAGAAGAAAGGAGGGGAATGAAATTGTATTGGCTCAGCTGCAAGAAACAAATCACAGATTTCCCTAATCAGACGGATGTTGCCTAACTAGGGCACGACGTGAACCACAAAGAAAGGTGGCAGATTTCACAAATTAGTCATGGCAAAAATGGTGAATTTCACAGCTTGAAGTGAATTCATGTTATAGGATGAAACAGCACAAAGTGATTAAGAGCTCTAACTGATAGGAGCAATAAGCATGTGAGACTTAGTCATCACACAGCAGCCGACATTTCTCTCTGGCTTCAGCTGAGCCACAGGAGCAGCCCTTCAGCCTCCAGTTTTTGATGCTGAGTGGGAGCTGGTGAGGACAATCACAAACGAACGAGGTCCCACAGATGTTTCCCGGAGTTTTCTGTTTCTGTGAGGCACAACCATGGCAGTCCAATAGGAGCTGGAGCAGCCTCTCTGTGAGGAGATGTTCTTCAGGCACAGGCTCTGCTCCCGGTGCCACCACTGAAACCTGGAGCTGTGGCTTCAGCAGTGGAGCACAGGCCATGAGAAGAGTCAAGGGACAGCAGGACCTCATCTTCACAGCATGACCCCACTGCTGAAGAGCAGAGAGGGAAGATGGCTGAGAAAAGTTGGAACAAGGGGGGCACTGTTGCAGCACACTCCCTGCCTGGGGACAGCCTTCCAGGTCTGGCAGTGCCATTTTTAGAGCCACTAGGTGCTGGCATGTGCCACCTCATAGCACAGCATGTAATAGAAAACGGTCATTAAACAGTCTATTCTCATTTACTATTCATTCAGGGGATCAAAACCAGTGTCACAAACCTCTGTCACAGGGGGTGTTGCATGACTTTTGCTGGTAAAACATTTCAATAGCTGTGACAGCACACTTTTAAGGAGATGTCTGTTAACAGATACTGGAACATTACCCTACCATTTGTATCACTGCTTAAATTAAGATAAAAATTCTGGAGAAAAATGTCACCCTTATATCTTAATACTTCTGTTTCAATGTGCACTCTTCCGTCATAGCTATTGAAAATCCATAGAGCAAAATGGAAGCAAAGGGAGCTAATACCAACCAGGACAAGGCCACGCTGGTGAATTCCTCCTCTGGCAGCGTAAGCCTCATTCAAACTCTTCCCGCTGGTGGCCGGCTGTGGGCAGGCCCGGGCAGCGCCCTGGCAGCCCCGAGCGAGGCCGGGCCGGGGAGGTTAACAGGGCCTGGCGCTGGCAGGAGGAGCCGAGGCTGCAGCGGAGCCGCGAACCCCTCAGAGAGCAGAGCCTGGCAGCTTTCTTCTGTTTGTTGAGGGTGTTCCAGCACCGTCGGGTCCACTGAGCGCAGCTGTATTAACGCTGTGCAGGGAGAGGGGAAGCTGTTGAAGTTGCCAGGACTGAAGCCATAGAGCAGTGTAATGGGGCAGTGCCAGTTCCTTCAAATCCCACCTGGAGTTCATTAGCCATCCGCTGGACGTAGCAGAGCACCTGCATCCCAGATTATCGAACACTCATCCTCTGTGCAGAGTCCAGCTGCACCTCGATTGGGCACTGCGTGGCCACAGCTCCACTCCTGACCCAGCATGAGAGGATTTTCAACTACCATGGAGAAAGACCCCAAGAGGAATTGATCGCTCTTGAACGAGGATGCAGATACAAAGTTTGAAAAATTATCATTTCTAAAGCATTTTGAAAGGAATGCCCTTGGAGTTCTGGCAAGGAACTAGAAAAGACTTTTAAAAAGGCAGTCAGGGGGAGAGACCCTCTTCTCCTGAACTGATTTTGGAACTGGCAGGTTTTAAGAAATCTTTCAGTAACATTTTGCCAGTTAATGCTAATTTGATGTATCGGAGCTCAGCACTGTGCCGATTCACTGTCAAACCAGTATTAACTGGGCATTTTTGGGGAATGCTTATAGCTCAAGGTCCATTAAATATGCAAACCTGGCAATTATTTCACCACCCTTAAAATGCTTAATTTGTAATATGCATCAGACCACCCATAAATGGTCTTTCAGTCTT
Organism: Rhagologus leucostigma; assembly: GCA_013397725.1. Lineage (NCBI taxonomy): Eukaryota > Metazoa > Chordata > Aves > Passeriformes > Rhagologus > Rhagologus leucostigma. The sequence continues at coordinate 672,146 of VZTD01001444.1, read as the reverse complement.
CGTCAGAATGAAGCCCCTCTCTCTTGAAAGTGCAAGTCAGTGTCCTGGGAGAGAGGGCTGATGGCTGTGCCTGGGATGAAGACAGGAGGCAAGAGGGGACTGATGCTGCCTGCAGTGCTGCCAAAGAGAAGCGCAGCCACGTTAAGATCTGCTAGGGTCTGATCTGCCAACCGCCATTCATACAGCAACCAACCTCGTGAAAGTCAGGAAATGTTAAGTAAATGGCAGTCCTCGAGACAGCCGTAATTAACTCACCTTGGGAAAGGTGGCCGGATCAGTTGCATAAACTTTCTGAGTGCTTTTTGAACTTGAGTGCCTGTGATCTGACATCCACTTTAAGCTAGGAGCTAAATAAAAGTTGCTTTATTTTTTACCAGTTGCTAATTTAGCCAAAGCTGCAAGAGATCCTGGTCTTTAATTCTGGATTTCTTTAATGCTTACACAGAAACAATTTGAGAGAGGTTGGTTTCTCCTTCTATTCAGTGTGGTCCTCAAATACAGACCCGATCCCGTTTTGAGTTGGGAGAATCACAGCAGTAGCTAGCTGGTGACATGTATATTTAGATGACTGACTTCAGGCACCTCTGTTTGAATATGTGATTTAATTGTTTGATATGTGATTTTAATGTGATTTATTTATGTCCTGACATGGGGATACTACTTAGCTCAAAGAATATCAATCAAATTTTGTGTTGCTTTTAAGTTCTTTAATGGAAGATGTTACACAAATAATTATTTAATATACTTTAACAGGGTTTTTTGCATGAGCTGCTTGATCTGCTTAAAGCATATGAATCGGTATGAGCTCAATTAGTAAAATAAGTTCAGAAATCTGAAGAGTGCATCAGAAGTTAGACTAGTGCATAAGAAGGGGTAAAAGCTAAGTTGCTCTTTCATTGGCAAAAAGCAGACAGATCATTGTTTTGTGAACCTTTAGACTTCTGATTTCTCAGGAATCACAAAATCTATTTGTGAAAAGATCTAGGAAATAAAGAAAGAAATTGTACAACTAGCATCCTGGTCAGTAAAGCATGTGAGTCTGCAGGCACATAGACAGGATGATGCCATGAATCTCCCCTTTGTGTTGCAGTTCAGAAGAGGAGTTATTTTCTTCATCTGAGCAGATGCCAAAGGCTCAGAGAAGGGCGAGCAGACAGAACGCAGCCCCTTTCTTGTAGCAGAAATGTATTTGCCTGGTTTCTCCAGTAACAGAAGAGAGAATCCCATCCTAATCTGCAGGGATCAAAACCTCCTCGTCTGGGGGTTATCACAGCACTGGGTGTAAGGCAGAGCATGACCAGCTATTATTTCATCCTTCCATCCCCCAGTCCAAAACTTATTCCATCCAACACAGATTTCCACATCCACCATTCCTAGGGAAAGTTCCTTCCCTGCCATCTCTGATATTTTACAAATACGTACATGCTTTTTTCCATCTTTCCCTGAAAGTATACTTTATCACACTCACACCCAAAAACTTCCCTCTCCAGCTACAGAAGCTAATTGATTGCTTTTCTGGCTTTTCTTCTCAACAGCTATTCAGATCACACTGTTAGTGTTTCTTCAAATAATACCAAAGCCCTGTGACAATGTTTTAACGAGTCAGTTATAACTTACTAGCAAAATAGCTCACATCTGCCTGTTCGGTATGGCTGTATGATCCACCCAAGGAAGCTGCTGTCCAATAAATTACTGAACTGTCTGCCTTCACACAGTGCTCCCCAAACTCTCCAGCATCTCTTCACTGCTTTCCATCACCTAACTTAGTGACAAGATGAAGGATGGCAGCTGTTTCAGCACTTAATGCCAGTATTTCTTTGTAGACTAGGGGGAGGGGATTTCCTTTCAAGATGCCCCTCTTCCCACTGAGACTGGCAGTAGTATTATCTCACATCTTTAAATACTGGTCTTGGAGTTATCAGTGTGACAGCAAGGTGCAGAGGCTTTATGATACAGAGAATTTACATGAACAACTTCTTTTTTTTTTTTTTAACATTTAAAATCTAAAGTTACTTTTGAATCCTTGAATTAATTAATTCATCCTTTTCTCATAAACACTGTAATTGTTTAATGCTTTGGAATAGAACAGCCCATATTGTTTTGTGTATGCTGCCACTTCTGGAGGTCTCGGTGTCTCCCCACAGCATTTGATGTTGTAGGTGCGTATAACACGTGCGAGTCTATAGCTCATGTAAAGCTCTTCTATTCTGTACCTTACACAGGAGGGCTACAGCACTGATGGCAGCCTGTACACACTATCTATAAATAACAAATCATCACACTTACCTGCACTGTGTTCTTCTAATACATTATTATTAACCTCTGTTGCAGCACTTTTATTCCAAAATACTAGAATCAGCTTGTTATTCTACCTTTAGTTTACACTGGGAGAAACCTCAGCTCAGGGCAATGTCAGGAGATTATCTGAGGTCTCTGTTATAGTAGCAGCATGCTGCTAGCACAGAAATTCATCTGGTTTTCATAAATATTTGAGTAGGGTTCTATCATGCTCATCATCATTTTGGGCCGGTTGGAAGAGGATCCCCTCATGATCGCAACCCATTTCTGAGTTGTCACGGAAAGTCAGTCGGTGATATTTCAATCAAGTGTTCGTATAACAAATTCCATTCAAATTCTGTCTGAAAGGGAGTTAAGGTTTCATCCTGCTGCTTAGAGAATGATATGCTAAGTGCAGCTTCCCATGGGCTTGGCTGCAGTCCAGCACTTTGTAATTTGTAGTTCTCCTTTCCAGTTCTGGCTGTGACCTTGGGACTGCACCGTGAAGTTCTCCCAGCTCCGGCGGTTTTTGCAAAAGCACCGTCCCGGAGTCCTTGCCCCCTTCCCAGCCAGCACATGGCAGCAGCAGGGCAGCTCCTGGGAAATCCAGGGCAGTGCTCTGGCACGCGGGCAGGTGGGAGCAGCAGCGCAGGGAAGCGCTCATTTTCTCTTTTTTACTATTAGGAGCAAATCATGGAACATTGTTCTTAAATGACAGAAATTATTAACTAGCTTCAAAGCATGAAATTCATTCGCAGAAGAGGTTTAAATTATATTAGCCAAAGGCATTTTCTGTAGAGACAGCCACAAAACAGCTCTAATTGGAGATCTCCAAACAGCTGTTGTGCCCTATGTATTTATATTGAAAAAATAACTTGGAAGATTATGTTAACATGCAATTAAGTTTAAAAAAAAATTAACATTATTCTTGATCTTATTGATAGCATACAGGGAGTGCCTAAGATGCTTTACTGAGAAATGTGTGTGTCCATGGCCAGAGGAGCTGACAACCCAGATTGTAACACATGACACTTTTAATAGAAAAATTGTGTAATTGAGAGAAATTATTGCCCCTTGAAGATTACATTCATTATAGATTGTAACAGAGATATGTCTTCAGAATGACTGCAGTTCCCTTCAGCTAAAGAGCTGTTCAGAAATACCAGTGTTTGAGCTCATGGACGTAGCTGCAATTGTTTTAGCAGAGTTAGTGAAGGAAAGCAGTTTAGAGGAAGGTACAGCAGACCCGTGCAGCTCTTTTGTTTCTTTATTCTTTCCAGATTTTTCAAGGACATATCTTCTGAAAGTACTTGTTTATACTTACCTATCTGGATTCCTTAGGATGGGGAATAATTTTAAAATTAAAAAGGATGACTTTTAAAATAATGACTTAATTTTTTTTTAATTTCAAAATTACGATTTTATAAGTCTTTTAGACTTTTTATTTCACCAGTAATTGCCATGGATTTTCTGCAAAACAAGTGATATGGATTTAGCTTTGGAACCAAAGAAAAACAACTCTTCATTTTTTCATTTGGTCTTCAAAGTATTGCATCTGACATTTTTAGTGATTGGCATTTACCATAAATGAACCTTCTCTGTAACCCAGTTATATCCCAGTTGTATCTCTTTTGAAGTGCTTCTTCTATTACATGTTGTGAAGACATCAGAGAATCATTATGTTAAATAGTTCTTTGTAAACAATAAACCAGCACACCCAAGAAACTCCCTTTGCTAGATGCTCATCACCAAGAAACCACTGGCAAAACATTCATCAGCTCTCTGGACCAGTCTAAAAATGGTGGCCCTCAACTGGAGGACTTCAGTAGAGATTTGTTTGGCTTTTTGGCTTCGCTTGTGACAAAACTACAATGAAATGATTCCACTGGTGGGCAATGCCCCCAGGTGAGGTGTGTGGAAAGGCCCTTAGGCAGTGGTGCTGTGTATGCAGAGACCTTTGCGGCGGTGCCCCAGTGGGAAAGGACAACTGGCACTATTTATGGCATGTTTCTCTCCTAAAGGTTTCTGTGCTCTACACTGAGTATTTATTCTGGCAGTAGCTCTAATTGTGCTGTAAACCACCCTGGGTGCTGGTTGCTGTGTGCCCAGGAGTTTGACTAGATGCCAGCCAACAGTGAGCTCTCTGATAATGGTGCATCATTTCGCTGCAGGAGCCTCATGCCCGTGGGTAGCAACAGCTCTTCCTGCTTCCTCCCACACTCCTCTGAGCAACCGAATCCCATCTCCAGGGTGTCTTCTGGACTATAAATTCGCTGTTGTTTATTATTAGTGCACCTTACGAAGTACGAGGTGTGTGTTAGAAATACCTTTCTCTCACGTGTTAGACAGGTAATACCAGCCTGTCTCCAACCTGGCTGACCCCATTCCCATGCATTTCTAGGGCAAAGAAGTAGTGGGGAGAACTTGTGCAGAGGGGACCCGCCACCAGAGCTCATAATTTCCGCCAGGAAAAGCCTCCTCTTTGCAAAGTCCTGCTCTGCCCTGGGAATCTCCTCATTCTTTCAGTGGAGACCAGTCAGTGTTGGCTTTTGCAGTGCTCTGAGCAGAGGTAGTGGTTCCTTTCAACTTTTCAGCGTTGCAGATTTTTTTGTGTGATCATTGGCATTATTCATGCACACCTCCAGCTCCTCATCCTTAAGTGACTTTGAGACTTCCTTCTATAATCCATCATATCAGCAGCCCTCTTGGCTGGCCTTGCCTCAGTAACAACTGCTTCTTCTTCCAGCAGTTCTCCTGACACCTCTTGTCAGTGGGACAGAAAGCTGAGCTCAGTAAGAGGGGACTACGTGTAATTCATCCGCATTTGGATGGGAAGGGAGGGTGCATGATGGCTAAAGGAGTTATGTAAGAGAGCATCAGAGGAAGCAGCTGGGCTAATTCAAAGCAGCTCTGCCTTGTAGTTCCGTGTATCACTGTGTGCCATTACCTGGAGCAGAGCCTGTGAGACCAAGGAGTACTCTTTCCATCAGAGCTGGCTCTTGTGTGTCTGATTAAAGCCTCTCTGCTTTTTCCAGCCATACACCATCTCACTGGCTGCATAAGCCTGGCAGTTATGCCACACTGGGCACTTTCCCTGTTTGGCTATTCAACTGCCCTGTTACTTTGTTTCCTCAGGGCTTCTTTTCCCCTCTAATATCTCACCTAAACTTTTTCTTTCTTAGCTTCAGGCCATTGCTCCCTGGCCTACAATTTTCTGAGACTGTGAATAACTTCCTTTATTTCTGTTGTTACTTTGATACTAGGCTGTGGTCATGTTCACCCTGAGCTATCTCTTTCACTGCACTCTATGAATTTGGCTTTCTCAGCCTCTCCACATGTTATTGTGCCAGTTTGGCCAAAATCTAGTAATGTAGCCCCTGAGAGAAAACCAGGTTGCAACCACCCTTCCCCCCACAGGGTTCGGGAAAAAAGGAAATTTTTCCTCGAAGGAAAGTGAAAGAGATAAAAACTATTTATTTTAACAAACACACAGGAAAAGGATAATGATGCTAAAGAATGAATTAAAACCCCCGCTATAGAGAGAAACCTGGGAAGATTTCAGAGTCCTTCTGTAGGTGTGGTCTCTCTCCTCCTCGGAGCTGGTCGGTGAGGGCGTGGGCCCACCCCGGGGCCTTGGGGAGAAAATTCTCCTGGTCTGTTCTGATGTTGTTGAAACAGTTCAGAAGAGAAGAACGGAAAAAAACCAAAGTCCCAGGAAACAAAATTCAGTTCTCCGTCTCACGCCAAGAGGGAAAAAAAACCAGCTGGCTGAAGGAAAAGCAAGCAGGGTGCTCCCTTCGTGCCTTCCGCAGTCAGACAACACCGAGGAGTGCAATCTCTGTGTCCTTGAGAAGCTGCTTTGGAAAGTTCGTCTGGGTTTTTTTCAAGTTCAGTTTAAAGGCACAGAAAAGGCACAATATTACTTTTTGGGCATAGAGCATGATAGGGGATACACATGATAGAGTCACCCCAAGACAGTTATGTTCTCTAATCTACATGTCATTGTCCTCCTTTGTTTTCATCTTCTTTTGAAGTTTTCATCTTCTTTTTGAAGTTTGGTTGCTAGAAATACACAGCATCACGGTTTTAGATGACTGTTATTTGTATTGACTTACATGCACTTCCCACAGTTAGCTGTATTTTCTTACCCGGAAGGGCTATTTTTGTTTATATTGGTTTACTTTATGTAATTATCTTTCTCCTCTCCAAATTTAATTTTGCAAATGAAAATATACCAAATAACTCTCCATTTTGCTGCCAAGGTATCAACAGAAAGCAGTAAGACTAGAGAAGGCAACTGGTTGTAAAGGCTCCTAAGGTCAATTTTTGTTTGCTGCAAAAGCTTTGCATGAGTTCGGTGCAGCTTCTGCACAGGTAACACGGGAGGCAGGACTGTCCTCAGGATTATCCCTGTGCCATGTGTAAGGATCTCTGTCATCTTGGAAAGTACTATCAGCTACCTGTCCCTAGACATTCAGTTTCTCCAGTTAATATAGTTTCCTCTGATTTATCACCAAAATATGAATTTCTGTCCTATGGGAAGTTCTAAGTTTGGGGTTTTTTTAAGATGAAAAAAATCTCAGTTTTAAAACTTGTCATGAAATACAAAATTCTTGAGAAGGAAATTCAGTTTGGAGAAAGCAGAAACACTCCATCTAGATGATTTGTATCCAGCCTGGGTACTCTGATTTGGCTGTACTCAGGAATCTCCCCTTGTCTCAGCTCAGCATCCCACAGGAGCTGCCAGTCCCAGTCCACCCTGCCCTGAGCTCTCCCTAGCAGACCCCAGGGCTCAGCCAGCGCCAGCCTCCACCACACAGCACTGCCTTTTTTACCTAAAGTTTATAAAAAATATACACTTTACAAATGTAAAATGCAAAAAGCCTTAGGAAAAGGTTGTATCCCATCATGGAAAAGGAGATCATGCCTGGGAGTGAGATCTTTGTATGGTGAAAGAATTGCAGCTCCCCCAGAGCAACAGGGAGGTTGAGAAGAAGGGAGAAATTTGAACCTAAATTTGTAAAATGAGGCCATATTAAGATTTCTAACAGTGTCGAAGATCTGAAAGATGGAAACAGCCTCCTACACTGTAGCACATTCGGCTCTGTGGACGTGCTCGGGATTAGATTTCTGCATGTGTGCCGTTCCCTGTGCTGCCTGCGTTCAGCCTGGCACTGATGGTGTCCCTCGTAAAACACAATAATCCATCAAGTGAACAGTGCTTCTCCAGCTTCTTCCTTGTACTCCCCCAGCACTCGGTACCAGTGCCTTGTTTTGCTTACTCCTTTATTCTGTGAAACCACTGGCTCTTCTTGTCCTGGGCTTGTAATGGGTTTACAATTAGGGTCTCACTTCTGAAAAATCATAAGAAAAAGAATACCTGTAATAATACTGTTTTTAAAGTAACTAATTCTTAGTTCTGCATTGACTTACTGAAAAAAACCCCTCCAATAACTATAGCAATGCACATGAGGACTGCTGACTTAAAGGACAGGACAAACTTTCTAAAATATCTCCTATCTTTGTACTCTATAAATATTTATTTGTACCAATACTGCCGATTTCACTGGCACTTCACCTCACTCTGCGTCAGCAGAGCTATGACAGCTTCATAGGACAATACCAAGTGAACAAGTAACACCTGCAGAGCTTGTTCCTGCCAGAAGAATTGGACTCTGAATAATTTTTCTTTTCAGTGGTTGAACCAAAATCAGAAGGGGGAAGAATTGCTTCAGTCGTCCAAAAGACAACTTGAGTCTTTCATTTTTATCACTGAAACAGAGTATCTTCAAAATAAAAAATAATTTCCAATACAAAAATTACTTTTTTTCTTATAAGTGTCAAAACAAAACATTTGGATTTTATTTTTAAGTTCAGAGTAATGTTTCTCATGTTTAATTAGTTGCTACCCTCATTTAAAAAAAACCCTAAAAAACAACAAATAGTTCATAAAACACTTAATAAATGAAAGGTCCCAGCAAGCCTCAGCAAGAATTACAATGAAGTAATTGCCTTTTAGACAATCAGTGTTTTTAATGGACACTGAAATGCGCTCTGGAAATGGGCTGTTGCGTCTGTCTTTTAGTTAATCATTAAATTGAAAATGTTTGAAATATGTGTTGTAAGACGACTTTATTTTAATTTTCCCAGCAGAGACATCGACAGCTCCTGGATGATACTGACTGAACTGCCCTCGTTCATGACATTTTCTTTTTAATAAGCATTGATCCACACAAATTTGTCAGTTCCTAGATAGGAGCTCATCACTCACATTGCTTGTGAGAGCTCTGTCAAGGGCTGAGTGTGGCACAGAGGATTTCCCGCTATGCAAGTTCGCCATATAATCACATGATAGTTGGATATGATTTGGATTCTAATATTCTGTGGCTGGTCTAAATACAACAGTATACCAAAATACCATGTCTTTTGTCCATGTGTGCTGACAGCATTCCAAAAGGGAAGGTAAAATCCTGTGGTGAATCATAAGCAAAGTAAACTGATTTGGGAAGCTGTATTTCCCGTCTGTCCCCAAGAACAAGAGCCTCTCATCTCCATCTCCACTCTGTTTGGGCCAAAATACCACCTTTTTCTTAGTCAGTTGTTTAAAAGACTGGCCATCCCAACTCAGTTGTTCATGCAGTAGGAGCACAAAGGTCTTTGCCATCCTTCAGCAGATGACAGGGATGGCTTAGCTTGTCTGGGCCCTCAGCACGAGTCCTGGTCCAGAACCCAGGGAACAGGCTGTGCTTTTTGCTGATGGAGCAGGGGGGCAAAGCAGGGTGAAAGAGGGCAGGGGGAGGCCGAGGAGCACATAGTCCGTGGTAAAACAGCAGTCCATTAACTGGTTTTGCCTCTCCTGACCTGTCTCTGACATTGCTCCCAGCATATCCCTCCACAGCCCCAAGGCTGACTGCAAAATACGGTAAATAAAATCAGGCAAAGACAGCAACCCACGCACCTGCTTAAGGCAAGAAAAGAGGGATCTGGGCTGTCCAGGGGCCCTGGTGAGGCAAAAGACATGAGGCAAAGGGGTAAAAGGATGCAAGAGGAAGGCGTAAATTCAAGACCTAGAGCTGAGACTCAAATGTAAGAGTGAGAAGAAGCCAGGAGAGCTGAAAGGGGAGCTGGCATCCATGCTCTGAGGGATTCATGGAGAACAGAAGGCTGCCTGGCTGTTAAAGTGTCCTTTCAAGGACAGCAAGGAGGATGGGAACAGTTTACAACAATTCCTGGTGGCAGAGACAGGATGAGTCTCCCACAGGCTGGACCTTGAATCAGTCAAAAGTATTGCAAAGCCTTGCTTTTCCCTCTCACTGCTCTAGGTCTTGTCCTAGAGTCACCTTGAATGTTATGAAAGCAAACACCTTCTGGAAATGAAATTGTAACTTGCGGTATAAGAGCACACATGAAGACTTAAAAAACCACATTTGACATTACAAAATCATGTTTTAGTGGGTCTGCTCCTAAGGAGCAACTGTGGCTTCCAGCTCTTGTACAGAGCCTTGAGAGGCATCATCCTCTTGATAATTTTAGGAAGAAAAGACATCAACGCTTTCGTGCCTTCTTCCCTTTATAGGGAGAAAAGAGATGAGGAAGGCCTCCCAGTCCTTTCTTAGAGAATCCCCTGGATTAGGGAAGGAGAGTCCTTTAGGACCCCCCCTAGATGCCACTACTACATTTATTCCTTTTCTAGTGATTTCCAACAATTCCCACAGATTAGCATCCCCTCGGGACAGTTCTGCTCACAGACACATAATGCTCTATTTTCTCCTTCCGTCAGCATCTGCCCTGAACTGGTATCCTTGGGAAGCAGAAAGGTTTACAGTTCTTCCCCCCTTTTCGTCTTGTGAGCTGTAAGCTGTACTCATTCTCTGCTGCTACACAAACAATAAACCAGGCACCTGAACAGGGATTGTCTTAGTAATATTCCATTTCTCTGTCAGACTTTAGGTCAGGTGATAATTTTGGGTGAGGTATTGTCTGCAAAGACAATGAATGCAAGAAACCATCTTTCTCCCAGGAAGGGATAAACTAGATGATCCAGGTGATTTTCTCTGTCACTATCTATGTTTCTACTACGGAATAAACTGCTGGACGAGGAGAAGGATTTATTGCTTGGACTGTACGCTGGATACTTCCAAAAAAGCTCAACTCGGGTCATCTCCTCACTGCCTCATAAGGGCAGGGTGTGTCCAGCAAAAAAAGGGTATTTCTCTGCTGTGCAGAGGTGACCTGGAGAGCACAGCATATTCCCCCCGAAGGTGTCACAGATGGCAGGGATTCTTGCTGTGGATGGCTCAGGTCTTGAATATCAGCAGGAACTTGAGGCATATTTTGGCTTTCTTTGTTTTCAGCCTTTCTGAGACATACTGCATTATAGAATGAATTCTTAGGACTTGTGTTCTAAGAAAGCTCTAGAAATACTGAAGTAGAGAGGAGAGTTCTGGGGAAATGCATGGATTACAGCATTTCCCTTCCCTGGAAGCCTGGAGCACGTTCATAGCCTGGCCATTACCAACCTCAGGGCAGGAAGAAATTTGCAGTCCTGATGCCAGCAGAAAACTCCTCCATGAAGCAGTCTGCTTTTAAGATCCTATTCATTATACAGTAAAGGTCTCACAGGTCAGTCTGTTGTTTTACTTTTTAAATGAGAATTCCATAGTCCAGCTCGTACCAACAGCAAGGTACCAGCCCTCATCCTTGTACATTTGTTTTTCCAGGCAGCTGAAGAAAAAAACCCTTTAGTGGGTTCAACAAAGGGAAACAAAGATAATTATGTTTTTAGTATATAGACATGAAGGTGACTCGTGGATGTTTATACTTCTCAGAGTGAGAAATGTTATTAAAGGGAGCAGGATGTTTTGAGCCTACAGCATCCTATTTTTTTCTGTGAAATAAAACTCCATAGTATCACAGGGTCAATAGTTTTCTTCTGCTGTTAGCCTCTCAATTCTATTAAGAGATTCTTGAATATTCTTTTCCTGCCTCTTTTCCCTTTATAATTTTTTTGTTTTGTTTGTTTGTTTTGTTTTGCTTACCAGATATAGAAATGCTTCTCTTAAAACTCCATTGTAGTCAGTGAGTGTCTGTAGCTGACACTGGATAAAGTTGGCATTATGATTTAGGGTATCACTGATTGTGCTTTATTATTTTTATATTTTGCAAGAGGTTTTTAACTCTCATTTTTTGTGTTCATGGAATTATTTAAAGTGAAGGGGCTTTGCCATACTGAAAGGATATTGAGGAGAGCCCGTTGTTATTACCATGCAAGCCAGACAGTCTGAACAGTCTTTTAGTCAGATGTAAATCCACAATTATAAATCACCATGTGAAGGGGAGTAGCAATCACTGCATTTTGATCTATCACCACAGTACTTTTCATATAAATATACTGACCAGAATAGGAAATTTAGGTGCATTTCTGTGTCTTTATGCAGCAAACATCTCTTAGAAGCACCATTTGTGCTAGACATCAAGAGTATCTCTGAATAAGAAGTACTCACAAAGAAGAGATGGTGCCAGGCTTATGCACAGCAGAGGGATTTAAAAAAACACAAAAAACCTGCTGCGTGGCAGAACTGTGTAGGCCTGTAAAATTTCTACAAACTGGGCTGTACAGCATGTGTAGTTGTGTACACGTAATGCTTCAGTAGTTCCCTCTCCTTCAAAGAGAAGGGCTGTCCTGGGCGCTATGGGGCAATCAGAGTTTAGTTCTTACTTTACCATGGACTTCTGTGGTATTTTCTGCAAGTCATTTCATTTCATTGTGCCTAAGTTTCTTCATCTGTAAAATAAATCCTTCAAATACAATTGGATCAGCTTCATACAGCAAATTACATCTGATGCTGAATCATGTCTTCTATCTCTCTATCTGCCTGCTTATTTTTATTGTGAGCTCCTCAGGGCAAAGACTATCACTTGAAGTCTCATATATAATAAAAGTGTCTTTAGCACCACAGATCTCATTCTCGGGGACTGGAAGCTTAGCATAATAAAAATAAACAAATGTGATCAGCCACGGGAATTAAAATAAAGTATCCAAACCAAAGAAAATCTATACTTATGACCTTCTGTCATGAATACAGGCCCCCAGAACAGACATACTGTTTAGGTGCATCCCTGGGCAGATGTAAAATGCTTCAGTGTTTGGCCAATTGGATGTGTTAAGAAAAGCTTTCTTGCCACAGCAGAGCCATTTAAGAATAAAATAAAGACCATAGTCTAGGAAATGGGGTAGTCAGTGTTTCAATGACCTTAACAAGGGTTTGGAAAGGAACATTAATATTCCTGAACCTCTATTTTCATTCGTAGGAGCAGGTTGGCTAGTCTAAACTTACCTGAGCTGGAGAAAAATTGGGGAAAAAAAGGATTTTTCTGGTGACACAGACACATGGGGTGGGGTACTGGAAAAGAGAGCTGAGAACACAAACAAGTCTGCCTGTTTCCAGAGCCAGGGCTACCAGCCAGGTTTTGTGGCATGCTCATGTAACGTAGAAAGACTTATTTTAAAAGTTATTTCTTAGAAGGCAGAAGCTAAAATTTTGTTCTTACTGAAAATGTCATCTCCTGATACAGAATAGAGATGCAACCTAAACAGAAACATGACAGGGATTTGGTCTGCTGAGCAGTTTCAGAGCATGTTTACCCTACTTCATCTGGTCAAAAAACTGAAGAATGGCAAAGATGGAAGTATTTTCTTTTTTTAATGCCTAGATTTGCTAGATTTGAATATTATTTGCAAAAAATTACAGAGGAGATACTAGGCTTATTAGACTGTAGAAACATGCTTGAAAACTGTGGGAGATGGTGATGGGTCATTGAGGTCAGTCCCTTCAGGTTAAGCAGGAGCTCTTTGCTCAGACAAAGCTCAGTGTCTCCCATTCAAGTTGGTTGCAAGTCCAGAGCTCAAGGTTGTTTCCTAATGATAGACTTGTGATACACTGCTCATTATTTTTCATACATATTAAACTCATTTTGTTCCCAGAAGAGGTCTCTGGGGTCAGCAGACGCCCCGGATGCTCGTTCCCTTCAATGGCATTAACGCGCTTGTGGTGGCGTCTCAGCAATTTTGCTTGCTGGGCCTGCATTTTAAAGAGCATTATTTTCTTCCAGAAAAACATTTCAGTTCTTGCAATCAGTGCTTGTTTCTGTAAATTAAGGAATGAATTGTGCCAAATTGTTCTCCTCTTCTTCTCTCTTCTAGGGTTATTTGCAATGTAGCTTATGCTACTGTCAGTACATCCACTGCGTGCTTTACAGGAAAATGAAATCATTACACACAACACAAATTGCTAGACCTCTTTCATAATCACACACTCTTAATTGGCATGTAAGCACCAAGATCCCTGTAATACATGCAGTAAAATGTCTCTGGCTCATTTTTTTCTCCCAGGTTGAAAGGTCAATGAGAATATTTTTCTTTAATTTGACAGGCACACAAGAAATAATGCAAGACTCATTTATGGTCAGGTAATGCACAAAGAAATCTATAAATCAAGCTAAGGGGAATATTAGATCATGCTCATATCTGAACCCATCTGGCTTAGTTCACGAAAGAATCAATATGAGGCAGAGAGCTCAGTATTACTTGTGATTTATGCTCTTGCATCTAAGGGGAGAAACATTTGCAATTTTTAAGTCTCTTCATCTGAAACAAAAGGTGAAAAAGAAACTGCGGTTGGCTATTACAACACATGCAATAGGTAAGTGATACGGTGACAGATTACAGCTACGGGGGGAAGGGATGGTTCAGTCTACCTAATGACTCAGCACATTGTTTTAGTATTTTCATCTTCACATCCCTCCCCCCTAAAATGTATTAGTACAGAGCTATTAAGAAATAAAATTGGCTAGATTTCCACAAGTTTGATACTTGTAAATGAATTACAATTGATAGTTCTCGAGCACAGTACTGTTAGAAAATGCAGCATATTGTAACATACAGCTTTTCTTCACTGTCTTCTTTCAAATACTACTTTCACTAATAAACCCCACACCTAAAAAACGAGCATGGCTAAATATTAATCCTGCCCCATACCATCGTATACCCTTAAGCTTTTGATGCTTTTGTGAACACCTAGGATTTACATGAAAGATTTCTAGTTCTATAGTATGTCTCTCAACTAAATAAAATCTCCAGTTGGCCTCGAGTTGAGCCTCCCCAAGAGGCAGGATGAGGAGTGTCAGACGGCATTGCTGAACGCTGCACCAGTGCACAGGGGTGGAAGGCAGAGGCAGAGTGAGAGATCTCACAAAGCAATTAGGGTATGAAAAACACACTGCAGTGATGGGTGCCATAAAAGCGTCAGGGGAACTGGGGCAAGTAAAACATCCATTTCAGCTTCAGTGATTTGTTTTACATGCAGTGCTAATATCCTTCACACAAATACCAAACACAGTTTAATTTAAATCTCAGAAGCCATTTAGACTAAAGTGAGAGCCTGACGTATTTTTCTCCCAGCTAATGTGTACAAGAAGAATCAATAATTTTCCCAGTATATTTTGATAAATTATTACATCAGACACTATTGATCCAGTCAAAGAAGAAAGAGGTCAAAAAAATGGAAATCAGTTGGTTGTGATTAGAAATGCTTGGGATATTCATTTGGAAAAGTTGATAACTAAAATGGTCTACAGGCTTTACACTTATTGATTTAATAAATAGAATAAGCCTTGCTGATCCAAGACAAGGTTACTTGTATAGGTGTTTCAGGGGCTTGTGTTGCTGGAAGCCAGTCTATATGTCTTCTGTATGTATTTCAATTATATTTTAGTTCAGCACACCGAAAGCATTCATTTTAAACATCTGTTCCTTTCAGCCACAATTTTCTACTGCACTTTGCTGCTGAGAACCCTTAGATTTCATTCTGGTAGTAGGCTTAGTACTCTTTCAAGTATTTATTTAGAAGTTTTTCATATGTTTGTGTCATTATTAGTAATGAATGCATTCATTAATTTACAGATGCTTTATAAACACTGGGAAGGATCCAAAAGCCTCCCGCACAAGAGGCAGTTGTGTTGGGGCTATGCTATTGACTCCTGCTTGGGTATGTCCTTCTAGCAGAGAATATACAATGTTACACATTTCAGTCCAAAAGACTCCAAAATGTTTTCAAAAACATAACTGGCAGTTAGCAGAGCTCATCATCCATCCCAGGAAGGCCCAACCCTCGAGGCACTGTCTGGCAGTAGCCTGGCAGTGCAGAGCCCTCAGGACTGCATGAGCAGGGAGAAGAGGCTGCCATATCACCCTCTACACACAAGAAAGAGAAAAAAGGAGATTGAATGGGATTTATCTGGGCGGGACACAGTCAGGATACAATACCCACAGCTTTCTCTCACGTTGTCTTCATACCTCTGGTGTCTCTTCTATTTTGGGGGTCCCCCTAGTCTTTGTTTCTTCCCTCATTAGCTTTACTGCCCAGGCGCTGTTGCCCTACCTGGCGCTCAGTTTCCTTTTTGCAATCTCAGCCTTCCACTTCCATGCTTTTGCTGTTACCATGGTCTCCAGCTGCCTGTTCTCCACGAGACTCCTGCACCAAACGCCCCGAGCCCGCAGCCCAGCCTGCCTCCCCAAGGCCCCTGGCCCTTCCCAGGGCCCTCAGCAGCCCCAGCCATGGCCCTCCCTGGCCTGCGCCACTGCCTCTGCCTGAGGCCGCTGCAGGGGCCTGAGCGCAACGAGAAACAGCAGCTGCAGCAAAGACAAGGGATCCCTTTACCCCACCCCTTGCAAGGACTTAGAATGCTCTTGGTGAGAGCAATACCTACCAGCTCCTTGTAAGGAAGCAGTGGACCTGAATGTGTTTCACCTGCGCTCTCACAGGTGGCATTTTCCTGGCGCTCGTCAGAGCAGGCCAGAGCACTGCCTCTGGGAAGGGCAATTTAACTGAGTGTACAATACAGGTATTATTACCATAGCCCTGAATTGCAAAAGAGAGTCAGAGCTCTGCTGCATCTCTGAGAATGTGGGGTTTGGTCACATCCCATCCGCTTCAAAAGTCCTTCCAGCACAGGAAATGTGTATGTGCAGATATGGCTCATTGAAAGTTAAAAATTTTTATCCTGTCTTCTTTCCTCACTTGGAATTATTCCAGAATTTCTCTTGAGCATGAGAAACTAAATATGCTTTCCTTAAGGTCTTTAGAAATTCCTTGCTCTGGTTCTGGTCTAATAAATACCACCTGACATTTGAGTTGACAGTAGTTACAAAGCCTGGGCCACACAGGACAGCAGTATAGTGTGAAAAATTAAAACATCCATAGGTACTGCTTATTTGCTGCGAGTAGAAGGAGATCCTGAAAAAGAATTCTATATTTCATCCCAATCATCCTTCACCATGGCCAGTGCCTAAAGATATGTGTGTTTTCCCTTGCCAGCAGCACATCTAGCAAGCACAGCAGCTGCGTAGGAGTTATATCACCAGGGTGACAAAAGTCATGTCCCAGACAGGTAGAAAATGATATGAGCTCTATGGCACATGACTGGATTGATCATACCTGCTCTGCACCTATTTAAAGGTACAGTAGCAGAGCACAGCAAGTTATACTGGCCAACTCAGTGCAGCAGCATCACAGCCTCTCTACTGAGTTATAGTTATGAATCTTCTTTAGACAGTACAATGCAACTTTTCCTTCTGGATAAGATCTATTATTTTTGTCACCTGCTCTATAGTAAGACACCTGGACCATCATTATCCCAGACCAACTTTATAGGTTCTTTTGACTTCCCAAATTGTTTCATCCTAAAACTCACCAGAATGAGCAGCATTAGAATGAGAAGAGCTGGCTGGGGTGAAATGGAAGAGAAACACTAATTCCCAGTTCCTGTACATGCTGCAAGATGAAGCAGAGTCTTCTGAGTTGTAGCAGTGGGACATGGCAAAACTTTCTGGTCCTTTCTAAACAGCCCAGATTCCACTGAACTGAGGCCGGGCTGTAAAGTGTAAGACAGACAGTGTTAAAGGGCCATTGCTAAACATTTTCTTTGCTTTGCAGGCACTGAGTTCAGCTCTGGACATTTACACGCAGTAGTGGTTTAGGATTAGATTAAGAAGTACTTCATGCCTGGGATTACACCCAAATTCGGGGAAGTCATGTCAGATCTCTGAGGAGCAGTCACAGCCTAAAGCAGAATGGCAGCTGTACTGTGCAGGGTGAAGTGCTGAGCGTTGAGCTCTTAACAGGACACCAGAGAGTAATTTGGGGTCCCTCACCTGAAAAGACATATGATTTCACGAGTGGGGAGCCTGGTATTTGTACTACGGTCAGGTCATGTTAGTGTCTCTGTTAAAATGGCATATTATTCCCAATGCCGGTATCTTTCTTGCCACAGAGGCTAAAGTAGTATTTCTTGTTCATACTTGGCATTTTTTTCCTGCAAAGCTTCACTTCTTTATTGTTTCTTATTTAGAAACTCTGAGTTATATAAATAAAAGCTGTGACTTTTGCCTTTCCAGGGGCTGGAGCTAAGTTAATGTAGAGCAGTGCCAAGGAGCAAACAGGGTTAGAGCATGTTTTAAATTGCCATTCTCTTGCTTGTAATTTATTCTTCCTATCTCTAGCATTCCTTTGCAGAGATACTTATAAAAATAGGTGTTCCATGCACTGTATATCACACTTTTATTTAGGATTGTTGTTGAAGATTTACACTGTTCAAGAGAGCAGTCATAGCAGATAATTCCATTTGCAAGCTTCAACAAAATGTTCTGGGGAAAGTGCTGTTACCACTGTGAAGAATTTTAATGATGGCAGGGTTTACAGACAACTTATTTGGCTAATAAGGCTGTGGCAAGATAACTCAGCAAGTTCCTTTGCCGGTGTTGGTTTTGTATTTTTGCTGCTGCCTGTTAAACACACCTTACATCCACCTCCCAGCCCTCTCTGGAAGTTTCAGCACCATGTCTATCCTGCAGTGCTAACCTTCCTAAACAGAACGCACCTCTCAGGATCTCACCTAAAAGAGTTGCTGGGTGCCTCACAGGCAGGCCACTGCTTCTTCTGTTATAAAACTTCTTGTTAAGTAAATATGTTTTGGATTTTCCATTACAGTAAGGACAATAATAATTTTACTAATAACATAATATGATGCAGTGTGATCATGGGAGAAGCTGGGCTAAGATATTTCTTACTTTCTGGGAGATTCCTCGTTAATTCACATCTTGCTGACCACAAGTTTCACTATTGCAATAAATTAATACTGTGTTTTAGCAATCCGTTACCAACTGTTGGAGGGAGTGAGGAAGAGGGGGGTTTGCAAGCTGGTAACTCCCTTCACCTCATAGTCCTCACTGACCGGAGACCCTCCCTACATGTTTACACCTGCAGTGACAGTCCAGAGGGATGTCAGTGATATTCTTGCTATATATTGCATGTAATACATAATTATTATGTGTCATATATTGCATATAATATGTAATGATAATACAGTGCTATATATTGCACTTATCCAGCCTAGATTCCCTTCCCTGCAGACAAACTGCTTTGCTATATCACAGCCTTGGTAACCCCTGAGAAGCCGCTGCCGTGGCCACCTCTTGGTCCCAGTGCAGCAGGCCATGCCACGGCTGAAAGGGAAGAGGGACTCAGTGTCTGTGGCCTTCCCTTCACAACCATTCACTGGTTTCTGGAAAAGGGAATTTTTGCTGCTCCTTCTCATATTGTTCCTTTTCATCAAAACCATCAGATTCTGGTGTTGTCAGTCTGGCATCCCTTCATTAGCACTAGAAAAGCTCATCAGTGTAATTCTGTGTATATTGCACTGGAAACCTTGCAAGATGCCACAGAACTCCCCTGTGATTTTTTTTCCTTTCTCTCATTGCTTTTATGTTGTCGGCTAGAACAAAAGGAGTTTCAGTTAATTATCTGTGTATTTGCTGAAACCACTAACCTATATCCCAGCTAGCACAAAACAGTTGCTTGACTGAAGTTCTTGGCAGATTTAAACACCTTCTGGTTGTAAGTTTAAAAAAAATCTACTCCCATTTTCCAATTTGCATATTCAATTTTTTCTTATACAAAAATAAACATTCTGCTTTTTTCACTATTCTCCAGTACCTAAGGAAAAGGAGGACAATTCAGTAGCTGGAAAACTAACCTGAACTGTGGAAGATCCAAACTTGTCCTCTTGTTGTCCCCAAATTTCCCACTTCTGTAGGCAAGTTCTTCAGTTTCCTCTGCCACAGCTTTACCTTTGTAAAATGCAAGCAACAACATTGTTTTCACAACTACAGATTGTGAAAATCTCAGCTATGACAGTGACAGGAACGGTGCAGGTGATGAAATAGATAAACTGTACTGCAAGAACAGAACATGGAGGCATTTAATCTGGTTAAGTGCTTTGAAAATATATTTATCTCCACGAATATGACTTACTTTCGGTGCCATTCTGTTTTGATGCACTGTTCCTTAGCTGAATCAGTTTCCTCAGTTCACTTCACTACCCAAAGCGTAGTAAGAAGACAGCTCAAAGACGTATGCCAGTGTAATGCAGCACGCGGGATGAGATGGTTCCAAGTATTAACTTCTTGTTAAACCACCACCGAACAGCAAATCATAGCACTAGAGTTTCAGGAATCATTTCTTTTGCACAGAAGCACATGACATAGCTGGAACTCAATTAATGTTTCCACTGATTTTTCATAGATCTGTGCCCTTGCATGCAATATCCGGACAGATCATGTGCAAAGTCACAGCCACCTCACTGACAGGTACAACTGAATGTCACCATCTATGCACCCACCATGTTGTCCTCACCCTTGATGGTAATTAAATGTGATTTTTTTCTCCTCTTGAGCAAAAATTAAACAGCTGCAAGATGTGGAGATTTTATCAGGGGAGTGGAGGGAGAGGGTTCAGATGTCTCTCTTCTGGCAGATAGTTGCTTAGTTTAATGAGGAAGTTTTGTAGTATTTTTAACCATTGCTTCTGTGCCTTGTTTAATTATTTGCATATGGCATCATCACGTTAAAAAGAGTGTACATATTCAGCACTTCTTCTCAATTTTGTATTAGACATTATTGAAAAGAAGCACAAGGATAAGTTTCTTGCTAATGATGATGGAAAATTAGTTTCAGAATCCCAGAGGTGTCTTCAAAATCCCAGAGGCAAGATACACCAATGATATATAAAGGTCCAAGGAGAGAAATTCAGCACAAAACATTGCCTGGGCTTTTTTGGACTGTTTCTCCAAGAGATCCTTTTCCCATTTAATTTTGTAGTTATGAGGGAGGATGGCAAAGAGTAAACACAGAAGGTTCTCAGAGATTGCAAGACTGCAGTACTCCCAGCAAGTAAGCGAGGCTGATAAACAGTGCAGGCGAGACAGCGAATGCCAGCATGGCATATACAGTAAAGGTTACACGCCTGGAGACCTACAGCAAAAGACAGATTCATGGCTTTTTTTTTTAAGTCTTGAGCTAGCGAAAAGTTGAGTGTCTGGAGAGGAGCAACGCTTTATGCATTAGTCATAACATTTTGAAGGGCAGCAAATCCACAGGCAGGAGCACAAGGTAGGAAGAAAACAGTTGCTAGTCCTTTTCCTCTCATTCTGGGAGGTGCAGCCTCCAGTTATTCCCAGGCACCTCAGCCAAACAACAAGGACCCAGTTCAGAGAGGACCATGCTGTAGTTGCACTCTGTGCTAACCTATGCTTCAGCATCTCATTTGCAATCTTGTGTATTCTCTGATGAGGTTGTTTGAGTTTGGCAATTGTTTTAAGTGTGAGGGGAAGAGACAGTGTTGATCATTAGGACTGACTGGTTTAGTCAGTGGTGAGAAGTCATGTGAGTGTGTAATACAAACGACATTTAACATTAAGGGATCTGTTTGCCCAGCTTCATGTTTTCCTGCAGCTAAATTGGGAAGAGCTGCAGGAGGGAGGGTCAGCTGATGCTGCTGACATGGCTCAACCATTTCAACACATCACATCGGTCTTCAGTTTGGGGAGTTGTTTATTTTCCTGAACAATAGATTCCTAAATTTTTTAAGAGGGCCTGCATACCTCTACAGCTAAATAAGTCTATGGCAATAAGGCTGCTTTTTTAAGATAATTTTAAGAACAGTTTAGATATAGCCCATGTACACACTCAGCTTGAGAATTCCTCCACCCCACAGCTGCTGCTCAGTGCCTACACTTGCTGTTTGCATTGTCTCCCATGTCCCTTGGGTTATCCTTTTGATGGCTTTGACATTAAACACCTGAACGGTTGCTCAATATACAGAATAGGAAAAAAAGGATGAGGCATGATGGATAAAAGATAAATGGAGGTGACAAAGAAGGTAGCACTAGTGGTTCAAACCAAAATAGCTCTTTTTATGTTTGAGCAGGTCCTTGAAACACAAATACGTCACGACCATTAGCCATAAGATGCACAGTTTGCTTATGTTATTCTCAGTGCTCTCAATTCACTCTGTTTTCCTGATCTCCAGTATTTTACACACAATTATGGTTTTGTAGTTACAGTTTAGTTACATGGGAAAGAGGCTCTAAAGTGTTTTTGTTACACAGTGTGTTCTGGAAGTGTGTTTAAACCAGAACTAAAGGTTTGAAGAGGCCTCAGGTCCTGCTTGTTTTGCAGTCAACATTTAGCAATAATACAGTCATGATGCTACTTTAAAAGGGTGCAAAATTCACCTGTAGGAACAATCAATAAAATATATTAACGATTTGGAAGAGAAAGTAACGGACTGGAAGCTGGGAAAAGCCAGAATAAAACGTAAAATAGTGCACTTAACACCTCTGTTGCACCTGAGTATTTTGGAGATCTGACACTGATTCAGCCGGTCTTAGGCACACGCAGCAAGACAGTATTTGGGCAAGCTGTCATTTTCTCTGTGGTGCATGTACATAAACTCTAGTCACTGTTAGCCCTGAAGAGGGCTGCAGAGCTGCAACATTGCCGTCTGGAACCACAGGAGTTCCTCTGCTGGCTTCTGCAGTTTGTTAAATTAAACTTTTACAGCAAGATGTGACACCCAGAGCAGCACAGTGAAGTTTTCGTTCCAACCACAGCTTAGTGCTAGTGATCAGCCCACACACTGCTAATTGCAAGTGGGGCAGAAATATTGTGCAGCCTGACTTGACTTTGAAAAAGTGTATTTTCCTCAAATCACACTGTCTTTCCTCTATCGGAGTCACACAGCCAGAAGTGTCATCTGATGAGGCAACAGAACGTAAAAGGTATAGATTTCAGGCTCTGGATATTTTCATCTTGCCAGGGTTAGTAGAGGCATCGGTCTGAAAAGAAAGTTGCTAAGGAGACAGAAGTTGCTTTCAGTGAACTGGAGCAAAGCCAGGACAGTGACAGGACTTCCTTGAGAAATACACCCCAGTAAAGCTCAGCTGTGTTGTTATCAGCAGCCCATCCCTCTGGTATGGGCAGAGCCCACCGCCCAAGCGCCGACACGCTCGCTTCTCTTTAAGCCATACCCGGTGAGTTGTTGTCAAGCAGTGCAGAGTTGGCTCTGTTGGCCACTCTTGTTGAGATTAGAAGGCACAGAATCTGTTGTGTATCTAAACTTAGTCTGGCTAAAAGGTATGGAGTGACTGGGCAGGATCTGGATCAACCTAAGGGACATTAAACAGGAAGGATACTCTTCTTAAAAACCAGACTTTTCTCTGCTGAGAGGTTTTATGGTGTGCATTTAGTGTAGCAATATGATACAGCTCCAAGTTTTTTCCTGGAGGCTGGAACCCTTAAGAGTGTCTTGAATAATACATTTTGGTGTCTTAATTTAAGAGTGTTTTGTATCAATGTATTTACCATGCAACATGTATGTATTAAGAAATTATAGTAATAGTCACAATATTAGTTTTGGCAATATAGGACACAGAATTTATCTTTGTCAAGGAAAGCATCCCTTACATCACAAAATTATGACCAAAGAATACATTTTCAAAAAGGTATCATTTTGTTAAAAAGTCATTTTGGCCAAGAAAATTGACTTGCTCTAATCAAAACCACAACACTGTATAAAACGCAATATAAAATAACAGAGAGGTGACTACACTTTTATGGGCATCTGAGCATAAAATGTTGAAACAAGATTACCTGTGAAATGAAGGGACTCAAGGGCACTTGCTGTCACCTACCTACTGCTCTACCCATAGAAGGGGGAAATCACAGTAGAGAGCACCTGCGTCAGGTAAAGAAAAATCATGTAGCATTTCATTTTTCTGTTTTACTGATTTCAAGTGTTCAAAATTCTTGAATGACACTCTCCAAAATAATGAGGTTTAAAAATAGTAAATGTCATAAATGCTTTCTGGTTTTTATTCCATAATCAAAGTAATTACAACACTATTTAAGGTTAAGTGCCTTATTATTAATCGTTCATTACCTGTGATTGAATTAAGGGCCAGCAGCATTCAAACCAGTCCTGCAGGCACTTGCTAGCTGGCTACTACCCCCTTCTTACTATAAGTAGCACAACTCTGTCTCCAGGGACTCTAGCAAAACATTAGCTTTTGTAACATGACTGGAAAGGTACCAAGTTTGGGTTATTTTCAGTCTGTGGGAGTAAGTTCCAGAAAAAGAGCTGGTTGGGGAATTCTCCAGCAGAAGGTTTTTCAGTAAGAAAATGCCCTTTTCGCACAACCAATATTTTCTATGTGGAAAAAGAAAATTTTTAAAAATACATTTTTCTCTAGGAGAATCACAACAAAGGCTGGCCCAGCTGCTGCCTGCTACACGCTCCCCAGTTCCACTTTCAGCAAAAAGTGAGTTTAACAGCTGCTTCCCAGGCAGGCTGCTGGAGGTTAACAGTCCCCAGCTCTCTGTCCTCCTGGCATGTGCCAGCTGCAAAGGGAGAGGAGCAGGATGAAGTGGGGAGGATTAGAGCCTTCCACATTCCTGGTGAACCTTTGCCAGTTCCCAGGCTTGCTGCACAGCTCTCCAAGTGGTTAGCAGCCACACACAATGAAAACACTACTTCAGGGCCCAAGAAATTAAATTTTTCTGAAAATCCATTTCTACAAAAATGTCACCTTGACATTTTGTCCTGGTTCAATACACTTGTTTTCCCTGGGGAACAGAGTTTCTGTTTTCGAGATGATTCTGCCCACTCATCGCAGGCTCTCGGGAGACCCCCCTGCCACCACTCCCGTGTGTGACGAGGACATGTGGCTGAGTGACCCTGCTGCTCACAGCCATGCGGAAGGGCTGTCCCAGAGGTGAGGCCTCCACAGAGGTGCTGGGGTACCTGAGGAAGCAATTAACAAACCAGCTTTGAAATTAGAGCTGAGATCAGAAGAAAAGCTCAAATCCCTCTATCACCAGAGCTATGAAATGTTCATTCCATCCGCAGCACACAAACATGGGTTTAATGGCACTTAAATATATTGGTGTCTTACAGCATCCTAGGGCATGAATATATTCATCTCTTTGCTTAGTCGCAGGAAATTGCAGTGATGGATTGACATCATTTTATAATTGCATGCGATGCACAACCAAAACTGAGCTCGGGTGGTGAGCTGCATTCTAACTAAATGCTCAGTAATTGTTAATAATGAAAGTTCAGCTAGCTTGATATAAGAACTGCATATATAGGATGAAATATTAATATATTATGCTTCAGTTGAAATTTTTAAGGTAGTCTGATTTTCCTTGAATGCATGTGTTTATCATTATCAGCCTGAACACAACTAGCACTCTTCAAGATTTCTCACTGAAAAGAAATTGAGCGTGCAAATACTCTTTCATCATAATCACATTGACTGTGCTGGGTAATTCATAAAAGAGCCAGAAGTATATTGAAATTCAATATTATTTTAGTCCAAATCAATATTAATAATTGTTTGTATTTTTAAAGTGCAATTTACAATTGAAAAATGTACAGAGATCAGCCCATAGTTGCTAACACATCAAATTTTCCTATTAAAGGCATGGTAATTTTACTTCAAAATGTTTCTTATAAAGCAAGAGAAGGCATTGATCTGTGAAAACAGCTATCTATTATTTATATGAACAACATTAGAACAGATTTTAATTATAAATGAGCTGAAAGGTCAGTAACTATTTTATTTTGAAGGTCTTGATTTTAAATTTGGATAGCTTAATAAAAATGCTTATGTGGGATGGCTCTCAGTAGAAAGTGCACAGGATTAGGCACAAAACACTCTAGATAGAGTCAGACCCCAGTTCTGTTGGTACCTTTTAGGGAACCATTAAATGTGAGTGATTACAGTAAACTATAATAATTTCTTTGATCTTCAGTCAAAGAATGAGAGAATGGTTAGGAAGGGACCCTAAAGATCATCTAGTTGCAACCAGATTTCCATCTAGTTCCTTCCAGGTTCTTTTGAGTGTGAATGCCTCGATTTCAGTACCAAATGCAGATATTCGAGTTTGCAGTGATGTTGTCTGAGCCCTCAGCCAGAACTCGATCAGTGTCAGCCCACAGAAGAGATGGCCCAGGGAAGGGATGCATAAACCCTGTCTGGTGCAAGGCACACCAGACAGGAAAAGATCCCTGGTTTGTATTAGATTTACTGCTTCAGTGTCTGGGCCCAGCTCACCAACATGCTGGGGTCTCAGCAGTACAGCCAGAGCAGTGGTGCTGGGAAGAGGAATGCCAGAATGCCTTTTTTCCTCCCCAGGAGGAGTCCTCTGTGTCACAAATACTTTGACAGTTGTTCCATTTCGTGGAGCAGGCACCATTCTGCCTGTGCACATTACAGCAGAGGGAGGAAAGGACTGAAGTTTTTAGGCCGTGTCTACTGTCTCCTCAGTGAATGCAGAAGCTGAGAAGGGATGGAGTTACAAACCAAGTCTGATGTCAAGTGCATGGAGTCAGTAGAGTATATCCATTCCTATAGACCATCAATGGAACAACAGGAAGTTTGCTGGTGACATTTAGTGATCTCCGATATTTGCAGCACAGGGGTACGCCTAGCAGCTACTTGCCTTATCTGTTCTTATTAGAAGTCATACAAAATGTGCTTAAAAATAACTGAATAACAAATCAAATAGTAATATTCTTCTACTGTACCAGCATCACAGAACTGATTTTAGAGATTTCATGCCTATTCAGGATTCTCATTACAGCTCAATATCAAAAATTGCGTTCTATTTAAAAGGCTGAGTAGTTGCACTGATATCCACGTGTTTCCTCTGACTGCTCTAAGTGTGGAGTGTCTGAAATTCTGGTGCAGAGTAGCTTGCAGAAAAGGAAGAACTAGAAGTGTATCACATGTAGGAGTCCAAGTTCCTTGTACCGTGACCATCATACTGGTGTCTGCTCCCTTGTGTAAACAGGACCTACGGACAACCTTGCACCTCCTTTCTCACCCACCCAGTCTTGGTGCAGCCATCTCCTGATGAAACAGCCCTGTTTCCGAGCACAGCCTGTGTCTGTCTCCTCCGTGGCTCCATCGGCAGCTGTGCCCTCCTGTCGTTCAAAGCATAGCTGTGCTGAAGTTGCAGGTAGGATTGCACCCCTTCCCCAAAGCCGACCTTGGCAAAAGGCAAAACTTTTGGAAGTGAAGGAGTGTAAGGGTAGAACAAATGTTCACTGCCCTGTATAAGCAGTGGTCCAGTATAACACCAGTAAACTTTCCCTCACACTGCCTTGCAGCTGGCACTCTCTACCCCAAATGGCACAGCTCTGCCTCTGCAGCCCCACCAGCTTCCGCATGCATCTGCCCTCACTCACCATCACGCAGAACCATTTCACTCCTTAGTGACGGAAAAGTTTCCAGGTACTTCTGTTCCCTCTTACACACCTGAGAGATCTCTCAGTTTGCAGATCTTGCCGTGGTCCCACAAGGCATGTGAGCAGGAGGAGCTCAGTCTGGGCCAGCCCACGCAGATGGTGGCATGTCATGGCTATGCCTCTGCACACCCAGCCAACTACCCCTTCAGCACTCAGTGCAACTTCCCTTTATATGCTGCAATAACACAATGACTGAATAAAAATAAAAATTCTGTTGTTTAGAAATTGCACTTCAAATTAAAATGCAAATATTTGTTTCAGTTTGCTTTATTCTAGGGTAAAAGTTTCATTTGGAATCAAAATATGAAAGGCATTTTAAAGAAAAAAAGAACCGTTTCCCAAGTAGATCTAGTTGTAGAATGTGTCTTCTCAACTAACTGCTTTGTTTTAACTGCTTAAATCAAGAACAAGAGAAAATATCTCAGCTGTGACATACAGGCATAGTATAAGTGCAAAAGCACCTTGACTAAGCAGATGGTGTTCTTTGATTAGGGAGAAAGCAGATTTCAATAAGAAACAAATTAGTCATCATGGCTAGAAGGATTAAGAGGCAGTGTTAGCTGAGAACACTGGAATGTACGCTATTACAGAAGGTGCTAGAGTCAATAAAGGAACCCTCTCCACAGCCACAGCAAAATGTGCCATTTCAAGGTTAGGAGGCCTACTTTCTTCTTCCTGTAGAAGAACATCACCACGAACCCACACAGTGTGAGTCAGGAGCTTGTTTTCCTTCTGCTTTTGCAGAAATTTTGGTGTATTTTGTTTCCTCAAGTGCAGAATTAAAACCACCCTCACTGGTAACAAAGGTTTTTAATTTCTAGGTTACAGGGACCATTTCACAGTTTTCCCTTTTTTTTTTTTCTTGGTTATGACTCCCAGACACAGAATCTCCACTTAAGATACTTTTATCCTTTAGAAAAAGGAAATACCGTTGAGGAATCACGAACCTCCACACTGTATTACATGAACTGTACAGCATATGGCACAGTTAAGCCATAATGTTGAGGAAGAGGGCCCCACACATATATGTACATAAAGCCACTCAAAATTATTGCTATAAAAACTATTTAAAGTCTCATGATATTAGGAGGTGTGGCATGGGAATAAAACTTTTACCCACTGGATAGGAACATATTAACTTTTTATACACACATACACATATTTATACATATATATCAGCAGCTTATAAAATCTTTCAGTTTTGTCATCTTTTACTCCTTATCATAACACACCTAAAACTGCAAAGAAAACTTAATTTATAAAGGAAAAATTCAAATTTACATTTGCTTCTTACTGATGTAAAGGAGGAAGGATGTCTGGGGTAATCACTTGTTTGGTACCCCTAGAAATCCAGTTTATTCCAGGTGCATTGTATCTTCTGAAAGAAGGCATTTTCATTCGAAATACCCAGGAAACCTATGAAATAGACAAATGAAGCAAGACAACTGGAGAAGAGTATAATATCGTATAGCTGTTATATGACAATGCAATCATCTATAAAACCCTTTGAAGATGTGAGAGTTACTTTAAATAGAAGAGAGATTCAGGCAAGTGGAGGGAGAGGGAAGCATTTCAGACCAGGCTTTAACGAGAACCACGTGGGCAGCTGAATAACTAGAACCTTTCTGCTGTATTTTACAAGAGTTCAGTGCTCTCCACACAGCATATTTCTATATGTAATACTGGATGTGGGATGACATCCCTATAAATCCTGCTGCCAGGCAGTGCCTGGAAAGGTTGTGCTGCCAGGCAAATTGTGTGCCTTCCCCTCTAGTGTGGAAAAAAGCTGGACAAGTTCATTATTGACATTCACTGTTTACACTGTCACTGTGAGTTCCTGTGAGATGTTCATTTGTAACACGGTAAAAAAACTTTTTTCATTTCAAAGGCAAACTGCTTTTGAGATTATGTTTTAGTTTAGGAATAGAATTAAAACCCCTCGAGGATCTTGGAGAGGTGTGTGTTGACTTGCTAAGGCCCTGCTGCAGTACTGAGGAGATTAGTAACACATGACGCCTGCTAAAATTTGCACCCAGAAAGATAGGAAAGAAATCTTCTTGACTTTGAAAGGATTATTTTGGTTGTTTATTGAGTGCTGTCCTTTTTGGTCTTAAATTGTAGATGAAAGTGGAAACCAGAAGTGCCCGCTTCCAATTGCAACATGTGATGGAAGTGAGAGGAGCAGCTTTAGCACATTTGCCAGGGGTTTTGGAATGGGCAAAAGGGGTCGTACATTATCACTCTTGACTTCAGCCACATAATACAGTGACACAGCTTTTTGCAATTATGCTGAAATTCAGGCTTTGGCACATTATATGGCTTTAATATCCCTTCTAGCATTGTACGGGTCCAAAGGACAACACTGGTATATGTGAGAGAGTAGAACTGGACCCACTAATACCTGACAAAACAAGTTTCCACCGGGGTAAGAGAAAGCCTCTTAACGCCCCTTTCCCCATTCTTTTGGGTATATGGATTGATACATAGGTGAGCAAAAGAGGCTCCTGTAATTTTCAGGATACTCTTCCTGTCAAGAATTCCCCATTTTGCATAATTGGAAGAGGTGCTGAAAGCCAAGATGTATAATGACACCTGTGACTGGAGAACAGAGCTGTTAATAGGCAGTAAATTCTGCCTAATTTCCTGCCACACTGCTGGTGTGCACTGGTGGCAGGTAACATAGGTGGTCGGCTCAGCATGTGCACTCAGGATCACTGGGATGCAGGAGAGGCTAATTAGGCAGCAGGGGGAAGAGGTGTCAGCTCCTCAGGCTGGTTCCAAGCTCAGTAGGTCCAATTCACCCGAGTGCCAGTTCCTGCCTCTGCAAGTGGTTCTTGGGAAAATGGAGAGTGCAAAGCAGCGCTGCACAAAGCCGCACAAGGCAGGTGCGCTTTCCCTTCCTGGATTCAAACTGCTGAACTGGTCTGTGCATCTGGCAGTGCTCGGGAGATACCCACTGGAGCCACCTGGGCGAGGGTTCATTATCGTCCTGAGGACACTGGCTGGTATCAGGCTGAGCCACCCCTCTCCACTCAAGTATTTCACTTCTGATCTAAAAGGATTTCAGAGTTGGAGAAACCCTTAACTTCTCTGTTGATTTCATCAAAGTAGGTTTAATTCCTTTCCCCATATGAATCCAGATATTTTCAGAAGAGAATTCTGGGGATGTTTCAGGGGCAGGATATTTTTAACAGTTTCAACTTTAAAGTTAGTATTTCACCATTCTCCAAAATGCTTCTTTTCTGTTATTACACAAAGAAGGACATGATTATATATGATGTTGATATAAGCCAGACAAAATATTTTGATTTGAGATATCATCTGGAAACAAATTTGTCCTTTCCAAATCTCAGGGAGAATTGAAGTTTTTGTTCTATTGATACATGAGCACGAATATAGTGATAGAAAATACAGCACCCAAAGACGAAGATTTGATGAATGGAAGTAGTCACAGGATTAATAGTTTCCTACTTCTTTCTATGCTAAAGAAGCTAGAGGATTTGGGACATAATACTTAGGATTCATTTGCATTTCCTATTTCCAAGAAGTGCTGACAGATACAGAATAATACGACTTTTAGTATCTCCACCTCTAGTACAGTGTCTGCTTTTGTAAAACTCCCATAAAAAGTTAGTTTGCTGGTGAATACGAATAATGTTTTAAAACTCCAATTTTTGGTTCTGTAAATGTTATGACAAGCTTGATCTAGAAGTCAGGGGTAAAACAGAGTGGACACTTGAGGGATGGGAAAACTCAGTGCCCTGTGTTTGAAGGCCTTTTGGCTCTGTAAGTGCTTTGAAGCAAGGAAATACATGCTGGCTCAGCTGCAGAGTGAGAAGCAGCTGTTGTTCACACACCTCCTAGAAACAGCTAATGGATCTAGAAGAGATCACTTCAGTAATAATATAAATCTTTTTCCTATATTCTTGTAGTAATAATATTCCCTTTTTCATAATTCAGCTAATTGCCCAGTATCACTATTCCAGTTTCTAACTATATTACACAAGTAAAATTATCTTAATAATGCAGAAAATAAGTGCTTCATTATGGTGTCTTTTCAGAACACACAAAACAAAACCCAGTAGAAGAAAAAACCCCTCATGTCTCCCAGCTGCCAACAGGTCCAGTTAAACTTCTCCAGATCAGCTACAGGAGTGCTGAAATTTAACATGTAGTTTTTATTGCTGTCAGGCAAATCTTGTCTTAGGAAAACATTTCTGCATTAATAAGTATCTCTCTCTGAACTGGCAATCCTACTAGTGTGCTCTTTAACTGGGGACAGGCCATCAAGGGTAAGACATGGCTGAGGCTGTGCCCGTGCCACGTTTCTCTGTACAGAGAAGCTGGGCAGGGGTATCTCCACAGAGTTCCACAGCACCACAGGGATGTCCCAGTTTGCCTCCCAGGAATGGCACGAGCAGAGCCGCAGTAGTGCCTAAGCTGGTCTCTGCTGCTCAGTACCTGATTGCCCAACAGCACACAAGGTGCCTGGTGGAAAGGCAGAAATCCCTGCTTCCAAAAGACACCTGCGTCCTGCTGCCTCTGAATAAACCGGGCTCTGGCTGTGCTCTGAACCACCAGCCTGCTCTCAACTGCACGAAGAGCAGCTAAAGCTCAGGCAGCATGAGAAATGAAGTTTACCATGTATGTGTGAACTAGGCATTTACGTTCATTCACAGGTGATTTGTAATTGTCCGATTTAGCGATAAGGAGATAATTTGCAAAGAATTTGGGTGTTTTGTTGACTTGCTGATGTATATGGCAACAATATATAATGCTGATGCTGGCGTTAGTCTGTGTTCCTTGATTCACTGGCAGCCGCCTTGGCATCTTGCAGCGAAGCCTCAGGAAGGGAGAGTATAAAGGTGCCCTGCAGTGGGCAGGTGCTTTACAGAGTCTCTGGCCCACCTTGATCCTTCCCTTCCCCTGGTTCCACAGAGGTAAAAAGCCTCTTTTGCTCTCATCTTGGCACCAGTGCCTTTCATCTTCAGGCTAATTTAGCTGGGCTAGTCACCAGCTCTGCAGTGAAGTGACAGCACACCAGGGCCAATGACAAAGAGGGCCAGGCACCTTAGGTTCTGCGAGGTTGCTGCCTGTGAGCAGGCAGACAGACAGACATGAGGGGCTGTAGCAACCTTGGACCCTCTGTCCCTCCTGCTCTCTGCAAATGACCAGGCTCTTGGTAAGCAATTGTTGGCAGTGCTGTGAAAGCTGCATACCCTGATACCATGTTTTTCTAAGATGGTCTTGATATGCTATGCTCATACTGACCTCAGCTGAAGATAACAAGCCTTTTTCCTGGGGAAAAAGGGGCAGCTTATCCTGCCACTTATTGTTTTCTGCAAGGTTTTATTTTACTTTCCTTTGATGCATGAATGTGGTTAGGGAGAGATCCAGTTCTAGATGGACCAAAGGCAAGCTCCTGAGTTTCTACCTCAGGATTACACCATGCCCTTAGATTGTATCTCATCAATGCTGTTCTTCACACTGACTTGTTAGCAGCAGACAAGGGAGAGAATATCATGTCTGCAGAACTCATGGATGAACAAACAGCCATGAGCTATCAGACACCACCCCGAGTGCAGCCTGGCTGACCCACCTCAGGATCAAACAACAGAGGTGTAGTCTTCCTTGGACTGATCCAGTATCATAGCACCAGACTGCTCACAGTGAAAGTGTTTGGTCATTAGGCCTCCAGGCAGAGACTGCCAAAAGCAGACCTACATAGCACTACTTTCCGAGCCACTTTCGTCAGAAGATTTAAATAAATCTTTGCAGGGTCTTTCCATACTGCTTGGGAGCAGGGAGAAATTAGTTCTGCTTCTGTGTTTGTAAAGAAAAGATTTGGTGCCTGAAAATTTTGGTATACTATTCAAGTATTTTCCACAAACATATTTGGATTTTTTTTACCTAAAACTGTACATCATTTTCCTTAAAAGGCTTGCATTAATGATCCAACACCCATTCTCCTACCTGATGCTAATACTTCTCAGCTCACAATTCACAGGAGTACTGTGGTGATTAATAAATGTCTTTGAACTGGAAAGTGCTGAGTGCTAATTACTATCTGTGCACACTCATACTTGTGCTGCTTTCAAGTACAGGGCATTCACATACCACCGTAATGGGAAAGCTTAGGAAAACAGATATTGATACCTAGGAGTTTTATCCACCATAGGAATGTAATAAGGAAGAATAAATTAAAAGTTAGATGTTTCAATTCATTATTGCACATTCTAATGAACTTCTTTCCATCTGTTTAGTAGGTTCAGGGCAGCTGAAGATGGAGTTCAAATTGGAAGCTGCTTGCAACCTTATCTGCTTGCACTCTGGGTAACACTAAGAATTATAAAAATATGTTATTGCCCAATGTGAGGAGCACAGTTGAAGTTAGCGACCGCAAAGTTCAAGTTGAAGGGTATGGATTCCTCCAAATTCTGCCCCCCAGATGCTGGAACACTGGATGGGTCAGTCCAAAGCTCCCACATAAAGCATCCCTCGCATGCCTGAGGAAGTACTGCCTGATGAAACTGTTAGGTCAAGCTGCACGTAGGTTTTTTGTAAGTTTTTTTCTTTAGTCATCTTTAAAATTATGTGCTTGGAGTGTAAAGGGTATTTTCAAATGTTTCCCTAATGAGGATACTTCGTTCACATTTATCAGTCAATGCTAACTGCTTTCAGAATTCCTCTGCTCCTCAATGACCAGCCTGGGAGGGCTTGGGAAGCACATGCTCAGCATCTATAAACCAGCCCCTGCCATACACCAGCTTTGCTCACAGAGGACATGTTAATTAAAGTCAACTGATTGGAAAAATAATTACAGGAGAATAGGGAGGGGGAAAGCTTAGACCCATAATTTAAAGATCTCTGACATTTGTGTTTTGTTGAGAGGTAGTAATTTTGTTCAGAGGAAAGAGGTTTTCTTTCTTTTTCCTTCTCGGACTCCTATGTTCACTGCTTGCAGAAACATGCAATGGCTACGGGCAACAAGCAGCAGTCTTTCTTTAGAGTTATGCAAGTACATGTGGCCTTTTATTCTTTCAAATATATGCTTTCATCTAGCTTTTGTTACTGTTGTATCTTGAGGTTTCCTGAAGAGGCTGTAATGTCTAACCTAAAAGGTTTTGTGTTCCTGGACACAATTGTTCTATAGGATGTGGAATAATGTAAACACTCTAACTGTTAAAAACTGCTATTGTAGCATTTCGTGCACTAATTAAAACCTGGCTAGGAATCTTCTTTCTTGATGCTGCTTCTACTTCAAACAAAAACATTTCAACAAATCAAATCCAGGGAAAATGGTTTCACATTTTAAGCTAATAATAGTAATTGTTTTAGAAACCCGTATTTGCTCAAGGGTATAATTCATTTTAAAAAGACCTTAAAATTCAACACTAAGCAAATATAAACCCTTTGTTATTTGGGGGTGGATGTCTTTCAGCTCCTCTCTCTCAAGTGATGATTCTGCATTTCTCCCCTGCTCTGTGTCCCACCAGCTGGGGGCATTCCCAGCAGGGAGAGGCAGCACTGCCACCTGCCCAGGGCTGGGAGGCTGGGAGACCCTCCAGCTCTCTGCAGCATCACAGCCTCCCTGAAAAACCTTGGGCAAGGCACCTGCCTCATGCCTGTCCTGTAAAGCTGCGGTTGTAGCTTCCCATGGGCATGCAGAGAGCATAAATAGGTGACAAAAAGGAAAACCTGTATGTTAGGAAACCAAATACAATTCTTAGAAAGCTCTGACTGGACAGATTTACAAAATGATGGTGTGAGTTTGGTGTTGTACCAGCCTTGCCACCACTGGATTTGGTGGGAAATGCCCGTTTATCCAAACCCCTGCCTATGTAGCCAAACAAATACTGAAGTGAACCAGAGAGGGGGTGGGTTGTGTTCCCTGTTTGCTCCTAACAGCAGTGGTTGGAACTGTAACACAGTTGCTTTGAAGGCTAATCTGACTCCCCTAGTGCTTTAGAGGTAGCATTTGGCATTTAAAGGTAAATATGTGTAGTAAATGCAAATGTCCATCCATACTAGATATGCAACAGGCACCGATGGACCTGCACAGGGACTTATAACAACCTGGCTTTGCTAGTGCTGAAAAACTTAGCAATGTTTTAGTTTTACTTTTAAAGGTGTAAGAAAGGTTTAAGGTGAAAAAAAGAATACACAATTACTGTCTGCCATAATTTGAACAGAGAATAAAGCTCAATTTGCTTATGCACAGAGAGAACTTAGTGCTCTGCATTCATTTAAGATACAAGCATCCCCCAGTGTTCCTGGCCTGGATCCCTGGCTGCTTTACACACTGAATAAATATAGTTGCAACTAAATAATGTTAGTAACCTTATCAGTCAGAGTCACAGAATGACTTCATCAAATGACTTCATCTTTCACACCTCATGTTCTTCTTTGATGCATTTTAGAAATTTAGAATGCCAGTACACTACAGAAAATTAAAAACTTGCTCAGGAAACCATGAAAAGCATACAAGTTGCCCCAACACCAAATATTCCAAGCACATTAAGAACAAATCTTTAAAGACTTTTCCT
The DNA here is from genome assembly GCA_013397725.1 of Rhagologus leucostigma. Taxonomy (NCBI): domain Eukaryota; kingdom Metazoa; phylum Chordata; class Aves; order Passeriformes; genus Rhagologus; species Rhagologus leucostigma. The sequence continues at coordinate 636,616 of VZTD01001444.1, read as the reverse complement.
GACATAACTACTTTGAATCATCATCTCTCCACAACCCATCCTTCCTGCAAACTGATGTTATACAGTCTTTCCATATTTAAAATCCCCTTTGTAAACAAAGACCAGCTTCAAAAACTTTCCTTTGGGTCAGGTCACATTTGCAGTAAAAAATATGAGGAAAGCAAAGTGATTGTTACCCCTGCAACCTGTTGCTGACCTCCAGCTGAGCCCTTGTGTTCAGTAATTTGCTGCTAAGAAATCCAATTACATTTTGGGAACCAGTTCCACTGCCTGTGCTCTAATGAACCTTTCCTTGTGTTACTGAAAAATGCAGGATTGGCATAGTTCTGTGGCAGAAGCATTTATTTTAATTAATGAAGACATGTGGTCCTGGTAATAGTTTTCCTCCCTGGTTCCCATTCCTGCACTTTTTCACTTCTTAGTATCATGCGAGGACAGACGTTGGTTCCAGCAGGACTGTTCATGGGCTTAAAGCCCCAGGGCTGTGCTCGGTGAGGGGGTTGGAACAACACACCGCAGGCCCGTGTGGGACCAGGGCTGCTCTGGGACCGCGCTATCCGCGAGTGTTGGAGGCAGCAGTGAGGATGTGCACAACAGACCTGGAACCTGGCTGGGAGCTCCCAGGGGAGGAGAGGCAGCCGTGCCCGTGGCTCCTGCCCAGGCTCCTGCTTCCTGCCCACTCTCTTCCTTCGTGTTTACTGCAAGCCAGTAAAAGGGGGTCCAAGCACCGTGACCAGGATTTCCCTTGGAAATCAATTTGCCTGCGGAGCTTCTTCCATGGGTGACCTGTGGTGGTTGGTTTGAGCGCGACTGTTTTTTCTCAGAGGTGAAGCAGCAGCTGCCAGTTCTGTGTTTGGCACGAAGGTGCAGCTTTCATGATTGTTCCCTGCACATTATCTCCCTTTATGGTTTTTATATTTAATCAACGAGAAATAAAAACAAAAAGTGACACATGCTTCACTTGAAGAAAGCAAACTATTGAGAGGGATTTCTCTGAAAATTGCAGTCATGGCATGACTGTTTTTCCCAAAATGCAATTTTTAACTATATATTACATCGTCTTTTCAACATGTTAAAAACAAGGACCTAAAATTAAAGACAAACTGATGGAGCAGAAATAGACTGGATGATTGCAATTAACTGTACAAAAGAAATACTAGAGAAATCAGTTACTTGGTCTAAATGAGAACTTAAATCTAGTAATCTGCATTGGAAAAATAAATGCCCTATATGCTAAGTTTTAGGGATTTGGTTTTTTATTTTTTGTAGACATATTACACCAGACTTCCAGATGAGAGGACGAAGACTATGAGTGAGGAGTGCCCTGGAGATCGCATGCAGTTCTTTTCCTGGGTCAGAACTGGATTGATCTGAGAACAGTAATTATGAGGCTGACATGTATGTTCTCCTTCATCTTGCTATTTGGAGCAGTTGGGCTCGTTGTCTTCATTCACCTGCAGGATCCAGAAGAAATAGTTCATCAGCAGACACCAGGTTAGCATTCCTATTTCTCTTTGAATCACCTGCCCTTTCATGGTCAATGTTTTGTACTTTTAATCTCAATGTGTTTTATATATTTCACAGAGGATGCCTCAAAAAAGGTATGTCATTCTTAATGAAGGCTACCTTGAAAGTAATTATCAATTTCTTTAAAAAAGAAAAAAAAAGCATTTCCTGAAAAAACAGTTCCAAGAACCAATTAATTGATTATACAGGGACCTTTGCCAGTGTGCATAGGGTGCAGCTGGGTGGAGTTAAGTTTCTGCTAAAGCTGAGACCAAACTTTGCTACCAACTATATCACTATAAATGTGAAAATGAGAGATTTCACCAGAAGTTCTGTTCCTGGAAGTGCACTCCTCTCAATTTACTTTTGCTTGCATATGGTATTCAGTGTGTCATGAGATGCAAAATAAGAGATGTATGAATGAGTCACATCAGAAACATGAAATACTTTAGGATACATTAATTTAATTTGCTTAACTATAGTTAAACCTTTCATAACTATTATTCATATGCATGCCATCTTCCTGCACTACTAACTCGAAACTGTGAAGAGCCCCAAAGGCCACAGAGATGGGAAAACTAGAAAACTGTGGGCTGAAATAGTAGTTTCCTTTTAAAGGGAGGCACACAAGAAGTATGAAAGGACCCAAGATCTCTTGATTTACTTACAGTCCTTTGACTATGGCTGTAATGAAGGCTGCTTTAGAGCCTAGACAAATGCCAGTGCAGTTAGTCTTGTTCAGGATAATGCCACTGTGTGCTGGGGTTCAGTCCCTGTGTTTGCTCGTGTATGCACTGAAATTGTCCCTTGACTAAAGCAACGTTCATAAAAAGTCTATTCATTTGACATCTTCATCGTACAGCGAACACAACTGTGTCTGTTTAAAAATATTACTAACATTTTTAAAGGAGCTGAACCGTAACACAGAGAACTCTTAAATAATTACATTAATTGCTAATTTCCGTGTCTAGGTTTGTTAAGTGCCTGTTTCCATGTCACTAAACAATCTGTACTTTAATATGTTATTTATTTAGTCCAACTGCACACACACCAATTTTGAAAGCAGCCACTCAGCTGAAACCATAGAAGTAATGAATCTTCAGTGTTGTGCAAAGCAGAGAATTAACTAGTTCCTTCAGTGCTTTTGCAATTTATTTTTGTATGCTTAGATGCAAAAGAGTTTGTAGATTAAGAACAGAAGTACTGGCCATATTTGGCTGAAACTGGCCAGTAGTTTGGGCATGGGGAGAAAGATGTATGGACAGCAAATGCAGGCAGTACTCTAGTGCATCTAAGAATGTGTAACTTTACATTGAAAAGTTAATTCTTTGCTCCTGAAAGAGAAGATTTTCTAGTGTGGTCTCAAAACCAGTGCAATTTCTTTTCCATTTCTTCTTTGTCGGTCCCTTATCTTGACCTGTTCTCTGCCATAAACCTCTTGAATGCTGACTGCTGATTGTAGTACTTTGGGAGGTGATTTTTGAGAGCCGTATAACTGGAGAAGGGGACATCCAAGCATATTTGAATAAAAGGAAGTTTGAACAGAGCTCCTGCCCCTGGCGGGGAAACTCACTCTGTAATGTGCTCGATTGCTGTAGACACCTAAAACACGAACATGCCGATGATGCTGTTACTGCCAAAGATGTGTAATCAATTCCTCAATTCTCACGTTCAGTTACTATTTATGTTAATAGAAACCAGACTGTACCCTTGAGTAAAAGGTGCTCAGTACAATTACTCTTATTTCTGTTTGGCTGATTTTCATGCGTGTTAAGTGCTTTCAACTCCCAGTGGACTGAGGCACTCCTCATATCCACTGCATTTGAAAATGATACCAGTTATCACTAAAACATATTAGGTGGCTTAAAGAACACAGGAAAAAATATCCATTCATTTAATTTAAAAAAAGAGGTTGTCATATTTCCTTCCTAGACAGTCTCCTGTGAAAATCTGTCAGTCACTGGCAACATTTTTGGCGTGCTGAGAAGGATCCTTCCCTTTCTCTGCTCAGAATGTTTCTCCATAAAGGGGCCTGGTTCTAATGGAGATGGGATATTGCTATAATTTGCTTGCCTGATTGCTCTCTCAAGAGAATTGAACAAATGCACATATCATTAAGCTACTTAGGACAACAGATTCTGCATGGAAAAGCTTTACTGGATTAGCCTTTGCTTTTGTATTTTCTGTGTAGTAAAACACATTTGCCAGACACTTGAATCTCATCAGCAGCGCTGGAGAGAAGTTGGTAACATTCAATTTCCACCGAAAAGCAGCATAGGAGACTTTGCATTGTCCAAAAGGACATTTTTCATTGTTAGTATGTTCAGTCATCTTTAATTTAAGATAGAACAACTTATGAAACAAGATTAATAAAAATACTTTGGTGCTTTAGTTTTAGCTGCCTGTTTCGGAAATTGTTCTTGATTGTTTTAGTCCTAGCAAGCATGACAGTGAGACCTTGATGTACTACTTAAACCAGTATAAAATCCACAGTCATAACTTTAAGTAATGCTTACATTACTTCCACTGAGCAAAGTACTCCTGACAGTAGCTGTTTGTGTTGATTTGTTACTATTCATTTATTCTTTCCCTGTGCTTCACATTGCTACCTAATTGTGATGCTGTACTGAGAAAGCAATATCAAAGTAATTTTCCACAACATTAGTTACAATTTTCTTCTGATCTTTCAAGTGAAAAAATCCCATCCTGTTGGCTTCTGTGAGCATATAAACCTTGATTACATTTATCTGTTGGAAACCAATGCTTACAAAGTACATGTGCCCGGGATAGTGGGTGTAGGGCCTTTTTTGCTGATTGACAAACATGCTGTCTGTGTAGTTTTATTTATATAACACACATCACTCTGAGCAGGTATATTTAAGACAGACAGCCATTTGGGGTGGGCAGAACGGATTTCCCAAAGCAATATATTAAATTCGGTAGATATTCCTGTGGTCATTAAAGAGACAATAACTTCACTTAGGACAGTTGTTTTCTTGGCATGTATGAAGAGTGCTCTTACTAGGGGGAACTCAGGATAAAACAGGAGTGTGGATTGAGAAGTGGTATGAGTGATAGTCATACCCCATAGAGGAACACAATGTTATTGTAATAGTTCTCTCTGTATAATTATATGTACCCCCTGCGCATGCATCGGAGCACAAGTACGGGCTGGGCAGAGAGTGGCTTGAGAGCACTGGGGGTGTTGGTGGCTGAGAAGCTCAACATGACCTGCCTGTGTGCACTGGCAGCCCAGAGAGCCAACCCTGTCCTGGGCTCCGCATCAGCGCTGGCAGCAGGTCAAGGAAGGTATTCTGCCCCTCTGCCCCACTCAGGTGAGACCCCACCTGCAGAGCTGCCTCAGGCCCTGGGGTCCCCAACACGAACAGGACATGGAGCTGCTGGAGAGAGTCCAGAGGAGGCCACGGAGATGCTCCAAGGGCTGGAGCCCCTCTGGAGCCGGCTGGAGAGCTGGGGGTGTTCACCTGGAGAGGAGAAGGCTCCAGGGAGAGCTCAGAGCCCCTTCCAGGGCCTGAAGGGGCTCCAGGAGAGCTGGAGAGAGACTGGGGACAAGGGATGGAGGAACAGGACACAGGGAATGGCTTCAAACTGAAAGAGGGTGGATTTGGATCAGATGCAAGGAAAGAATTCTTCCCTGTGAGGCACTGGCACAGGTTGCTCAGAGCGTCTGTGGATACTGCACCCTTGGAAGTGTTCAAGGTCAGATTAGATGAGGCTTTGAACAACCCGAACTAGTGGAAGGTGTCCCCGGCCCAGGGCAGGGGAGTTGGAACTGGATGATCTTCAAGGTTCCCTTCCAACCCAAACCATTTTACAACTCTATGATTTCATGATATAAAACTTGCCTTCTGCAATAATCATACCATTATTCTTGAACAGACACACGAAAGGATTTGTTCTAAGTCAAGCACATTTGCCCGTGGTGCACAAGACAAATTTAATACGCATATCCCCATCCTAATACTAATGACTCTTGAATGCATAAATCTTCTGTCTGTGACAAGATATTAAACATGAAAAGAAAACTTTACAGTAACAAAATATTTAGCCACTCCACCACTGTGTTTGTCCTGGAACCACAAAAGAGAAGGGTCCTGTCCAGCCTGTGGTAGCAGGAGGCTTTTTCAGCACAGAGTGTGCTCCCTCTGTGTCAGAGTCTGCAATGAGAGAGGGTCAGCAGGGCTAACGAGCCCTTCCCAGTCTTGGCCACGGCCACAGCAGTTGATGAGATCACTGAGAACGTGGGCTGTGAAAGCTGCACTTGCGTGGTACAAGAGAGAGCAACTTGGACAAACAACAACACTGAGAGAAGAGTCAAAGGGCACAGCATATCCTGACAGATCTCAGGTGGATTTCAAACACCACAAAAACTTCTGAGCCACAGACCAGCCAGTCCATGGGCTGGAGACAGGACTGTGGTAATGAATGGCAGGAAGTCAGGTGAGGTCCTGAGCACCAGAAAGGACCACTGCTTCCAAGTCACACCAGGGACACCATAAATAGCTGTACTACAGTCCCCATAGCTGGAGAGTGTACTTGAGACTGTGTGCTCTATGGACTTTAGTCAGAAGAGATAGGATATTCTAAAATGGCATAGACTTTTCTAACAGGAGATTTTGCCACATAAAAACTACGGAAACTATTAGTAATCTTCTACGTAAGTCTGGGG